>PVIH01007630.1:0-98662 GCA_004025045.1 Sigmodon hispidus | reverse complement strand
TTCGAGCTTTAGCAGTGTTTCTTTTACATAAGTAGGTGCCCCTATATTAGGGGCATAAATATTTAAGATTGAAATCTCCTCTTGACCAATTTTTCCTGTGATGAATAAGTAGTGACCATCTTGGTCCCTTTTAATTGCTTTTAGCTTAAAGTCTACTTTGTTAGATATTAGGATTGCAACCCCTGCTTGTTTCTTAGGATGATTTGACTGGAAAATATTTTCCCAACCCTTTATTCTAAGCCTGTGTCTGTCTTTACAGTTGAGGTGTGTTTCTTGTAGGCAACAGAAGGATGGCTTCTGTTGTTGTATCCATCTTGTTTGTGTTTGACGTTTTATAGGAGAGTTGAGTCCATTGATATTAAGGGAAATTAGTGACCATTGATTCATATTTCCTGCCATTTTTGGTGGCAACTTGTTTGTATTTCCTTTCTCTAGGGTATTCTTCTGTGGACTTATTGATTGTTTGTGATTTCGTGGGTATATCTGGGGTCCTTAGGTTGGAGTTTTCCCTCTAATACTCTCTGTAGTGCTGGATTGGTAGATAGATATTCTTTCAGTCTGAGTTTGTCCTGAAATACCTTGTTTACTCCATCTATGGTGAGTGATAATTTTGCAGGGTATAGTATTCTAGTTTGGCAGCCATGCTGTTTTAGCATCTGTATAACTTCTGACCAAGCCCTTCTAGCTTTCATCGTTTCCATTGAATAGTCAGGCATTATTCTGATGGGTCTGCCTTTATATGTGAGTTGGCCCTTTTCTTTTGCAGCTCTTAAAATTTTTTCTTTGTTCTGTATGTTTTGTGGCTTGATTATAATGTGGCACGCTGACTTTTTTTGGGGATCATATCTACTTGTTGTTCTGTAAGCTTCTTGTATCTTATAGGCATTTCCTTCTTCAGGTTAGGAAAGTTTTCTTCTATGATTTTATTGAAAACATTATCTGTTCCTTTGAGCTGGTATTCTTCTCCTTCTTCTATTCCTATTATTCTCAAATTAGTTCTTTTCATGGTGTCCCAGATTTCCTGAACATTTTGAGTTATGGCTTTTTTAGTTTTACTATTTTCTTTGACTGATATATCTATTTGAGCTACTGAGTCTTCCACTTCAGAGATTCTGTCTTCCATCTCTTGAACTCTGTTTATTATGCTTGTATCTGTGGTTCCAGCTTTTCTCTTCAGGTTTTCTATTTTCATCTTTGCCTCATTTTGTGCCTTTTTTATTGCTTCTATTTCAGCTTTTATTTCAGCTTTTAGTTCCTGGCATGTTTCTTTCATAGATTTTTTCATCTCTTCCAATTTTTTGTTTGTATTTTCTTCTATTTCTTTAAGGCTTTTTTTCATATCATCTTTGAGAGCTTCATTGATCATCAAAAAGTAATTTTTGGTGTTGCTTCTTTCTGTTTCCTCTTCATTGCTCAGTTCAGGTCTTGTATTTGTAAGATCACCACTCTCTTCTGGAGTTACCCTGTTGTTCTTTGTATTATTATGTAATTTTTTGCACTGACGTTTGCCCATGGCTTCAGTGGTTCATGATTAGATGGCTCCTGGTCAGTTGTGGCACTCGGGTTTGTGTGCCTCCTGTCACCTCTCTGGTCAGTGTCTGAGTCTGTCCTTCTGGGACCTCTTTAGTTGTCAGTTCGCTCAGTTCGAGGTGACGGTGGGTAGCCGTGCAAATTCCCTCAGCAGGAGCTTTGGTTATGGTGACAGGCAGAATTTACCGGCCCCGCTCCAGAATGCGCTGGGTGGTATTTTCTATGGGTATAATTTTCTTCTTCTTTTTTTTTTTTTTTTCAAAAGAGGGTTTCTCTATGTAGCCTTGGCTGTTCTGGAACTTACTCTGTAGACCAAGCTGGCCTTAAACGTAAAAAGATCTACCTATTGCTGTTTCCCAAGGGCTAGTATTAAAGAGGTGCACCCCCACAGCCTGTGTATAATTTTCATCCTGCTAAAATCTCAGCTTGTTGAGTACTCTGGCACTTATTACTATAACCCTTCTCAACTCCCAAAAGTCCTGTGTGCATGCTATAAACATCTTGGTATCAGATTATATATTGTAATTTGAATATATATTTCTGACCACACAATAAGTGATAATTGTGGTCAATTATCAATCACAGTGCATAAAAGCATTACATTTTTTATTTTTATGCAACAAATTTCTATTGCAAACCAGTTATGAGCTAGCCATTGTCCTATGCATGAGACATCAGTGACCAGGTCAAGTCACTTGTTCTCTTGGAATTCATATTCAGGGCTATATGTTGCTGTCTTTTTTTACTTCAGTGCCAATACATTCTAAGTCTTCAAATCCTTGAGCTCCACATCCCTAGAACATGCCAACCCAGAATTAAACATATTTATGGAGAATGTAGAGATGAGTCAGTGAATAAAGTGTTTCCTGTGCAAGCATGAGGCCAGAAGTTCTTCTCGAGAATCCAAGCAAAAGCCCCAGTGGATGGGGCAGCAGCCATTAATAATCCTAGCATGCAGGAGCAGAGACAAGAGATCCCTGGAACAAGCTGGCAAGCTAGACTGCTTGGAACTACCAGGCTTTGGGTTCAGCAAGCACACAATGTCTCAATAAATAAAGTAGATCTTGACTAATGTTAAACTTTCGGTCTCCACTCCCATGCATGCATGTACATGTGCTCCTGAAATACGCAAACACACTGACACTACACATACATAGGCAAAAAAATAGTAGAAAAATATTGCATCTGTATTGACTATTTATAGCCTTTTCCTTGTCTTTATTCTTTAACACAGCAGAATATCTGTGTTTATATAGAGTTGGTTATTAATATAGGTCTAGAGATGCTTTGTAGCTTATGAAATGAGTGTTGGTTATACACAAACACCAACTTTTTTATATAAAGAACTAGAATATTCACAGATGTTTGCTGCCCTCAATAGTCTTGAAACTAGAGACCCTTCAAAACAAAGGAGTGACTGCATGGTGCTCCCAAATTATGTGATGTATCTTACTGTATCTATGCAGTAATGCTGCTGTTTCAAAACAATAAATTCCAGCTTAAAAAGATGGGTTAGTGGCTGAGAGGATTTACAGAGTTTTATTATAAACAGCCATGTAGGGCAGCTTACAACATCCTATAACGCCAGCTCTCTACTCCCTGCACACCTGCATGCAGGTGTCTATAACTTCCCCAAATACATTTGTTTTTTATTTGTTTCTTTGTTTGTTGAGACAGAGTTTCTGTGTGTAGCCCTTGCTGTCAGGGAACTCACTATGAGGCTAGCCTCAAACTCACAGTGATCGTCCAGCCTCTGACTCCTAAGTCCCCACCAGGCAACACAAGTTAATCGAAAATCAACTTTTAAATGGTGAGAAATGGATCTGAAAAGGCTCATGCACCAGGATGGCAATAGTAGGGCTGTGGCTGCCGACAGCCACTCCTCATCCTTCGCTCGCTTTACCCTTCACAGCTGCCTCTTGACACATCCCACACTGTGCTTTAAGATGAAAATGTTTTTCTTTTTGTTTCATTTTTAGTGGTGGTTCTCAAAGTTTTTTGGCTCAGGACCTCTTTATACTCTTAAAAGTAATTCCTGGTTCATTCTATAGTTCAGTAGTTATTTCCACTATTATAAATTTATTTATTTAATATATATTTTATTTTTAAGAAAGCTCTAATGTACATACTTTACTCTCAAACTCACTATATGACTGAGGACAACCTTGAACATCTGATTCCTTTCCTTCCTTACCCTGAGCTGAATTACAGGTGTGTTCCCTCAGACCTGCTCTACGTGGTGCTGGGCATCTTTGTGCCTGCTGTATAGGCACTCTACCAATTTTGCTATAGTCTCCATAACTGTATTAAAGTTTTATGATAATATTTATTAAATTACTTAAGAGTAATTATACATTTTTGCATACTAACATCAATGACATATTTTATGAAAATAGCTATATTTTTCAAAACAAACATTTTACTAAAAAATTGATATATATACACAATTGGTTTATATATGCATAAATTGATATATATAAAATATATGTGTGTGTGTTTTCTCTATGTAACCCTGGCTGTCCTGGATCTCACACTGTAGACCACACTGGCCTCAAAGTCACAGAGATTCACCTGTCTCTGCTTTCTGAGTTTTGGGATTAAAGGTGTGCATCACTACACCCAGGTTCTTTTTTTATTTTTGCAGATCTTGTTAATATCAGGTTTACTATGTTGTAACAGCAGAATCTTCATAGTCAGTTGTTGTAATGTATTGTTACAGTTTAAGCATGAGGGAAAAAAAATTCTCATGTAGATGATGTGCTTTGAAAAGAAAATTTTCTTATCTTTCCCACATATTTCAGATGTTTGAAAGCTAATCAGAAGTAGAACAGTAGCAATTTGTTAAGTTTAGTTATAATGTGGTGTCTGAAACTATGTAAGTCTAAACTTTGCCCTCTTGTTGACACTAATTCTGGCCAATCTTGTACAGGGAATGGATAAATTACTCCTTGTACGTCTTGCATGGATCATAGGCCACTGAGTTCTGCAGATCTAAGTACTGGTCCACTTCTTTAAAAATCACATTCATTACATCACTATGAATTTCATCGGAAAAAATCTTCGTCTAAGAATGCAATAGTATTTAGAGAAAGAGCCTATAAGAAGGTAACTAATTAGAAGAGACCCGAGGGTGGTCCCTCCTCCATTCTGCCTGTGTCCTTATATGAAGAGGAGACTAGGTGCCTGGAGAGCAAAGCATGCACATCTGATTCTCCATGACAAGTACAAACTTATCAAGCACCCCCAGGTGCACAGAGCCTTTCCTGGCATGCAGCAGCACAGTGTTTTCGGGGTCCCAAGAGCATCAAGGTCCACAGTGCACACCTGCAGGGAAAGGCCTTTCTACAGGCAATGAAATCGCTGTGAAAGGAACCTCAGCAGTAACAGTGACTCAAAGAAGCATTCTCATATCCGAACGTCAGCAGGCCTTACCACCATTAGAGTCAAGGTTGGGATACGTTTTACATTCACCCAAGCTCTCTGAGGAAACACAAAGATTTACTGCGAGACACCACACTTTCTCCAGCAGCCCTTGGGTACACATCAGTGGGGACTCCAGTGAGTCACTCTTTGTCATGTGTGCTGGACCGGACCCGAGCAGGAGTCAATCCAGCACTCTGTTCCTTCAGGTGACTAACCCTCAATGGTTGGCCATTTGCCAGGCCATTGGGTTCCATCCCACCTCCACACACCTTCCAGCAATAAAACCACATCTGAGTGAAGAAGCCTAACTCAACATCAGTGAAACCATGACAGGCTGCAGACTAACAGTACTGGGGCTAGGCCTCACCTTACAATAACCAGGAAAAGCCACAGACTGTACCCTGCAGGGGACCAATCAGAATCGAGGCAAACACTAACTATTCTAGAACATTAAGAATCGCTTACATAATTTGTACATAGGTTGCCAGTTTCCTTGCAGCAAGGCCAATACCAATCCCTGTTTTACAAGACTTCTGTTGTCTCACTCCTGCCTGATCAGGAGTTCAACTCCCGACTGAATCCAGAATTTCTCTACCCCCATCCTGTACTCCTTAAAAACCCTGCCTCAACTGAGCTCGGGGCTCTCCTCATCCAACTGCTGGATCGGTACAGAGTCCAAGCTCAAGCGTTCAATAAAAGCTCTTTGCTTTAGCAAACTCGGACTCCTGGTGGTCCCCGGAAAGGGTGGGCTTCATGACACAGGCATAACGTGAATCTGAACAAGAGAAAATGTATGAAAATCCTAAAGTTGTGCATACCAAACATTAGAATTATTATTAATAAGCTAGTTAGTTTAGGAGTCCTTGGAACATGTCCTAGGCTGAGACAAACTGGTGATTTGCCACTAGGACTGATTAGCCCTATTTGTTCAGTATGAGAAGCCCTTTGGTGTTTGTACATTTAATTAAGTTAATTAAAATACTTGATTTATTTAAAAAAAAAAAAAACAAACAGGGCACACTTGTGATATTGGCACTAAGAAAGCAGCCAGACTCCTGGGCCTCAATGGCCGCCACCTAGAGCAGAGGGAAGAACAAGAATGGTATGGAATATGGACTTCAGGCATGACCTGGTCCCGCCGGGGCTGTCAACATCCTGTCAGAAAAAGAGAAGGGTTTATGGGCGGATCCCTCCCTAAGGATGGATGCGTTCCTCAGTGGTGCACCTACTGGTAAGGTGACCATGCTCCTGTAAGCATCCTTAATGAAACTCATTGGGCCACCCAAAATAATAATATTTTTTTAAAAAAAATCATGAAAGTAGAAGTGGAAGTATTTGGAAAGGTGAAGATTGTAGGGAGTCCTAAGGGAACTAGACAGTATTGGCCTCTAATTAGGATTAAAATTAAAATGTCATAATAAAATCCATTACTATGCATAAAAATGAACTTTATGAATTGTCAAGCTGCTCAGTAAGTAAAGGTGCTTACCGCCAAACCTGATGGCCTGGGTGTGAGCCACAGAATCCATATGGTGGCGGTGAAACAGGGCGTCCCTTGAATGGTCTCCTGACTTCATATGTCTAACATGACACATGTGCACACCTTAAATGAGCAACTGATTAAATAGGTGGAATATAATAAATTTAACAATATAAAAAGAACATCAGAACTGGAGATTAAGATCAATGGTAGAGCACTTGCCTAGCATGAATGAGGTCCTGGGTTCAATCTCTAGCATTGAAAAAAGAAAGTAATAGTAAATAAAAGAAAGCAGTCAAGCTGGACCTGTACACTGCAGGGGACAGACCTGGAGGCGGACTGCACCAAGGAAAGTGAATGGAAGAATTAAAATATACACTGCCAATACCATATTGTGTGTGTGTGTGTGTGTGTGTGTGTGAGAGAGAGAGAGAGAGAGAGAGAGAGAGAGAGAGAGAGAGAGAGAGAGAGAGAGAGAGAGAAAACATTAGGTTAGAACTTAACACAGAAACCAGGCCTCATTGTGCCCCAGATGCTTCTCAGATGCCTTTGACACCATAATGAGGGCTGCTTTTGCGTATACTTATTGAGACCGCATTCAGCAAAGACCTCTTCATTTGTAAAGCACACAGTTACTGCTCTGCCAGAAGATCCTGGACTGGGCCTGTATCCAAATCTGTGTTAACATACACACACACACACACACACACACACACACACACATACACAAAATGAGCTCAAGAAACTAAAATCAAAATACGAAATAATCCAATTAAAAAATGAAGTATAGATCTAAACAGAGAATCCCCAACAGAAGAATCTCAAATAGCCTAAAGACACTTAAAGAAGTGCTCAACATTCTTAGTCATCAGGAATATGTAAACCAAAACAACTCTGAGATACCATCATACCTGTCAGAATGACTAAGATCTAAAACACTGATGACATCCTATGCTGGAGAGGATGTGGAGCAAGGGGAACACTCCTCCATTGCTGATAGGAATGTAAACTTGAACACTTTGGAAATAAGTATAGCAGTTTCTTAGAAAACTAGGAATCAATCTACCTCGTGATCCACCAAGACCACTCTTGGACATCCACCCAAAGGATGTACAATCTTAACACAAGAAAATTTGCTCAACTATGTTCATAGAAGTATTATCTGTAATAGGACCCAGAAACAACCTAGATGCCTCTCAACTGAATAAAAAACAAATGTGGTATATTTACACAATAGAGTATTATGCAGCAGTAAAAAAATTTGACATCTTGAAATTCGCAGGCAAATTGATAGAACTAGAAAAAAATCATCCTGAGTAAGGTATCCCAGATCTAGAAAGACAAACATGGTATGTATTCACTCATAAGTGGAGTTTAGATGTAAAGCAAAGAATAACCAGGCTACAATACATAAATCTAGAGAAGCTAGGTAACAAGGAGGGCCCTAAGAGAGACATCCCCCTAGAAAAGGGAAATAGATAAGATCTTCTGAGTAAATAAGGAACATGGGGAGGGGGTAAGAAGAGGTGGGAAGAGAACAGGATGGTAAAGTTGGGGGAGGGATGGAGAGGGGAAACAACAAAATAGACATCTTGACAGAGGAAACTATTTTGGGGTTGGGGAGAAACCTGCTGCTAGGAAAACTCCCAGGAATCTACAACGATGACCCAGCTAAGACTGCAAGTAATAATGGAGAAGGTGTATTAACTGGCCTTCCCCTGTAATCAGATTGATGACCACCCTAATCTTTATCATAGAGTCTCATACAGCAACTGATGGAAGTGGATACAGAGATCCACAACTACGCACTGGGGCTAAGCTCCCAGTCCAGTTGAAAAGAGGGAGGAGGGATTATAAGAGGAAAGGGGTCAAGGTCATGATGAGGAAACCCACAGAGACAGCTACTAGGAGCTCACTGACTCTGAATGACAGCTGGGGAACCTTCTTGGAACAGAAGGAAGTCCTCTGAATGTGGATGACAGTTGCGTGGCCTGAGCAGTTGGTGTGGCCTCTGGCATTGGGGACCAGGATTTATCCCTAGTGCATGAACTAGCTTTTTGAAACCCATTCCTTACAGAGGCATACCTCCTTAAGCCTTGATACAGGGGTAGGGGCTTGGTCCTACCTCAGCTTGATATGCCAGACTTTGTTGACTCCCCATGGAAGGCTTTATCTTCTTCCAGGAGTGAATGGAGGGATGGGATGGGGAAGAACATAGGGTGTGACTGGAGGTAGGGAAGGAAAGGGGAACTGGGGTTGGTATATAAAAGATAACTTCTAAATAAAAAAAAATGTTACACACACACACAAATCAAAACAACTTTAGTTTCTAAAATTTATCATTTTATGTTTTTATTATTGATTTCAATGTAACAAGATATTTTAATACAAGATTGCTTTTCAGTATTTTCCCTTGTAGGATTTACAAACAAAACACAGGCAAAATGCAGCCACTTTAATACAGCTCCATACATCATGCCACTGTGAATTGTTGTGGATATTAATTAAGATGTGTTCCATGTGTTTATGCTATGGAACACATGTTTAATGATGCAAAGATGTGTTGCATTCCTTTATGTTACAATTGTTTAACTCTGTGAAGCTGTGTTATTCTACCTGGTAAAACACCTGAGAGTCTAATAAAGAGCTGAATGGGCAATAGGAGAAAGGCTAGGTGGGGGGTGGCAGGCAGAAAGAATAAATAAAAGAAGAAATCTGGGAAGAAAAAGATCTAGGAGCAAGAACCAGAAAAGGAGAGGACTCCAGGGATCAGCCACCAGCCGCACAGAAAAATTGCAAGTAAGATTACAGAGTAAGAAAAGGTAAAAGCCCAGAGGCAAAAGGTAAACAGGATAATTTAAGTTAAGAAAAGCTGTTAAGAAACAAGCCAAGCTAAGGCAAAGCATTTATAAGTAATAATAAGCTACTGTGTGTGATTTGTTTGGGAGCTGGGTGGCAGGCCCCCAAAGAGCAAAGACCAAGTGACAGAAGAGAATGTGTTCAGGCAGAAATGGAGAAAAGCTGCTGCCATGGACAGCTGGAAACTGATCTTTATGCTTTGTCTTCCTTTTGCTGGGTTTTGTTGTTTTGAAATTGTAATGTAATGAGGGGTTAGATTTTTAGTCATAGTTTTTGGGGTTACAACATGCACGATGAAGTCTGAGGAATCACCATGGGGCTACATGTCTTTCTTTTTTTGAGCCTTAAAACACAAACAAACAAAAACTAAACAACAACAACAAACACCTAGCCAACCCCTCTTTTATATACTATGATAACCATTTTCTTTTTTTAAGGTACTTATTTATTTATTTAATGCATTTTTATTTCATTTGAGCCATGAACACTAAATCCCTTTCCATTTGAAAATGTCAATGTGAAATATATAATGTACATGATGTGAGGAGGGAGCGCTATACATGGTAAACATTTAAAATGTAGTTTCCAGCAGACACTGACGTGTGACCTTTGCAAGAGCTGTTGAGTCAGGATACAAAGGATCAAGGACCTGGGACAGTACCTTTCTTACTCAGCTTATGTTTGGTTGGTACAACACCTCTCTTGTACAAACAAACTGTAGCCCAGCAGAAATATCACGCCCATAGTTTATCCTCAGAGACACGCCCCCCCAGGATTTGTAGAAATCTGCATTTGTGCTGTCTGTTAGTTTTTTGCACGTGTCACATGAATGGAATTTCAACACCAGGAGTACCACACGAGAGTTTATTAGAGCAACAGGCAGAGATGTGGGCAGAAGGGAGCAGAGAGAGAAGAAGAGGGAGGGGACTCGTGTGAGCCCTTTCTTTAAAAGGCACATGTTTGCATCACCACACCCAGGGTCATGGTTGACACTGTTATATTCCAGGTGAATGCAAGCTTTGGAAATCCTTACACTGTCAGTGGTTGATGTAGTTTTGTCATTGTAAATAACTGTCTGTGAATACTTTTCTTTAATTGTTTTTAGAGATTCCCTCTTTTTTTTTTTTGGAATAGTTCAAAGAACGTATTAAACATGTGGTGAAAAATTGTCATTTATGATCCATGTTTTATTTAAGAAGAAAAAGAAAAGAAAATATAAAATATACTATTAAGCTTCCTTGAATGAACAAGGTGATGGGACAGCCCAAGATGCTTCCTGCATGTCTTTTTGCCTCTGCATGTTGGTGAGATTATAAAGTTTACAGAAATGTTACTAGTACAATGCACAGTTTTGTTACTTAAATGCCTTTCAATGTTCACTTCAGATTTGTTACTGAAACTATAACACAAAAGACATTCCTTTACAAAGAGGAAGGCCTTGAATATAAAATAATTCTACATAAAAAGGAGCAGCCAGACATTATGGCACAGCAATGCATTCCCGGCTATTCAGGGAAATTACAAAGTCAAGGCTAGCCTGGTCTACAAAGTGACCTCAAGGCTATTTTGGGCAACTTAGTGAGACTTTGCCTCAAAACACAAAGTAAAGACATAGCTAGAATACACAGCTCAGTGACAGAGCATTGACTGTTGTGCCCTAGACCACAGAACTACACGCAAAAAGCAGAAGAGATTAGGACACATAGATTCCAGGCCACCTGAAAAGGGGGTGACAGCAAGAGAGCTGGGCTGCTTTGCAGCTAAGGAACAGCCTCAGAGGAGACATGTAGCTCCGTATTGTGAGAAAGACTGTTTCGCTTGTTCAGCACTCAATGTGAGAGGTTTTGCTTCAGCAGCACTGAGATCCTCTCTCGGACGATCTTCATACCGTATCCCTTGAGAGTCCACCCTGCTCCTCTATCTGGCGGATCAGCTCAAACACATGTAAGTCTGATTGCTGAACTGGCTTGCCTCTCTTAGTACTTGAATGGTGTGTGGGTACAGACTTGGTGCATCGATCCACCACAGATCTGCTTCCTTAATGTATTATGAGTAAGCCTTTGAGTGTGTATAACAATTTATTTTCTGTCCCATATTCCAGTGCTCAGTGCAGGGCTCAGCAATTGATGTTTACAGAAGCAGACAAAGTGAGGAAGCACAGGAATTTCTGAATATCCCTTGCTTCTCTGTCCAGCAGCAGTACCCCTGGCACCAATCTCTGTACCAGCAGCCCTCCATGTCCAAGTGCAGTTTCACTCTGATGGATTTGTGTCTCAGGACCACCTGGCCCATGGTCAAATCTTCCTGTGCAATATTGGTTTAGATATCATGTTAGCAACTTCATCACAGTGTGATTTTTTTCCCTATTTTTCCCATGGTACATATTCATCAGTGAACAACAGTTAATCTTCACTGGGAACAGTCTGGGAGAAAATATATTTAACTTACCATTAATATGACACATATTTTTTAGAAAATATATAAGGCACTTCAATCACACTCTCCCCAAGATGTTCACTAGGCAAAGTTATACTTTTTTGTGTCAGTAAATCTGTTTGTTAATTTTACAAATACCCACTAAATGCTACTTGTGAAGCCAGAGCAATTCTGAAGAACTAGATGAATTACTTTGGTATAAAACTCAATGGTGCATCATGTTTTAAAACAATCACATAAAAAAACTGTAATAGAATACAATAAATGTTTCAATAAGTAGTGAAGATATTTTAAGATTACAGTGTAATGCAATTGAAAATTAAATATAAACCAGAGAGTTGTCTGTTCCCTGCCATATAGAAAGAAGATAAGTGCTGTTTAAAACTTGCTTCTTTTAAGTCATAGTTCAACATGACAGTCATGTTTTTCTTCACTTGCTGATGATCTTCCATTTCTCCCTCTATGCTTCTGTTTGTCTCATGGTCTACCAACTAGCACCCTAAGTTGATCCTCTGTGGGAAGGAACAGGGAAGGAGTCCCAGGTCCCTGTGCTTGGGGGAAGCTGCTCTAGAGAGGCCTGCTAACAAGACCTCAGCCCTGCCAGACCTCCCCCTCTTTTCTTTTTGTGGCTGGAGGAGGAGAGCTCCCCTTTATCTGTAACTCATTTTGTTCCTTTCTCCAGAGAGCATGTGTGACACACTGCCTGTTTGGTCCCAGCCTCTGGCTGTGCCTCAGATTGTTAACTCAGCCAGCTGCTGCGGTACCACTCAGCCCAGATCTTTCTCTCTTGATTTCTACATCTCCAACAAATCCAGCTGGTACAAAAAAAGGTTATATTTATCTGTGAGACATGCTATACGACAGAGTCAAAGAAAATGAAAAACATGTATTTTTAACATAAACAGAATTTAAAAGAAGATAAAATAATAAAACAAGAGGAAATTAACTGTTGAACACCAGAAAGCCAAACAGTGTGGAAGAATGCATGATTCTCCACTCTATGAACAGTGCTTCCCCCTAACACATACCCAGTCAACTCTGTTTTTAGAACACTCTTACTTGGCTGTGTGGTAGCTTGTGCTTTACACGTCTTGTTCTCATTAAATTTCAGTTACTTTGAGATATATATATAATCTTCTGCAGTCAGCACAGTGCTCAGAAAACAGTTGGTGCTCAATAGGAGCCTATTAGTAGGAAACAGTTGGTGCTCAATAAGAGCTTGTTAGTAAGATGGGAAAAATTGTTTCTGAAAGAAGAGAGAGAAGGTGTGGATTGACATCTTAAATTAACCAGATGCACAGAGTGGCTCCTGGGCTGGTTTTCTGTAGCCGTAATGTTATATTTTGCCTTTGAACTTTGAGAACGATATTGAGTATCATTTATTGTGGTTGGGCGCTTGGTGGAAAATGGGATGAGAATGCAGATGAAGAACTTTAGAGCAGGCTTTTCACTCCCACATTCTATTTAGGCTGTAAGAATGAAAACAAGTTTGATTAATCACCAAGTATGAACAAGTGTGAAACAGCCTTTGAATTTGCCAGAAACTGTCTTGGTGATATTTTTTGTTTAAATATAAGCCACCTCATGGATTTGTAGGCCATGATATAAAACTCAATGGTGCATCTTCTTTTAAAACCACCACACAAAATACTTAAATAGAATATGACTTTAGCATATAAGCTGTTGAAGCAAACACATTCCAAAAATATTTGAAGAATAAAAGATGAACAAAAGAATGGAACTTAATAGGTCATTTAGTGTCATTAGTAAGAATTGCAAGAAGGCTGCCCCGCTCACCACCATCAGATACACATGAAGCATGGTTGGCATCACAGAGGAACACATCTTAGACTGAAGAGGCTGATGGCGCACACAGTGAGTTGTGCCTTTCTGATTTTGCCACAATTAGCAGACCATCTCTGTCAGTATAAGATTTCCCAAAGGGTTAGTATTCTGTCAATGTGAAGAAAAACAGAATTCAAGATTTTTATGTCTTCAGAAACAGATGGTTATAACTTAAACTTCATAAATACAGGCAGTGTTGGGGGGATGAGAAATAAAAACCTGAAAATCCCAGTTTTGTGTTTTCCAGGCCAAAGCCAAAGGATGGTTGTATAAATAGTTCTGAGACTCTCATTTATTTTCCTTCCTTCCTGGAGATAATCTGTGGAGTGTCTGTCTGGACATATCTGATGTTTAGCCAGATGGCATTTCCAGAATCACTTTTTCTAGAAGTCCAAGACCTCATGGATACAATGGAATTATCTCAAGCTGGTGGAGAGAAAGCATAGACAAGCCATGGGATGAAGGGAAAGGAAGAGGACAAAGGTTAGAGAACACATAGTTATTTAAAACCAATAGTTGAGGGCAAGACTAGAAAACTCTTGTGTGTATTGAATCTACCACAGCTCTTATACAGTGTTGCCTTGAGCATGTGTTGAACACCGTAAGTGTATCTCAGCTCTGGTGTGCTTTATCAAGGGCCTATAAACATGTTATAGTCAGAACTGTCAACTGCAAGATTTTCCTAATTTTGTTCAACAAAAGAACCTCAGGAGGCATCACCATCCACGACTTCAAGTTATACTATAGAGCTACAGTATTAAAAACAGCCTGGTACTGGCATAAAAACAAACTTGTGGATCAATGAATCCAATTGAAGATCCTGATATAAACCCAAAAACCTATGAACACCTGATCTTTGACAAAGAGGCCCAAAACACTCAGTGGAAAAAAGATAGTATCTTTAACAAATGGTGTTGGCATAGCTGGATGGTAGTGTATAGAAAAATGCAAATAGATCCAAGCCTATCACCCTGCACAAAACTCAAATCCAAGTGGATCAAAGACCTCAATATAAACCCAGCCACACTTAACCTGATAGAAAAGAAAGTGGGACATACCCTCCAATGCATTGGCACAGGCGACCACTTTCTAAATATAACACCAGTGCCATAAACACTAAGAACAACAATCAACAAGTGGGACTTCCTGAAACTGAGAAGCTTCTGTAAAGCCAAGGACACTGTCAATAGGACAAAACAAAGATTTTCACCAATCCTACACATGACAGAGGGCTGGTCTCTAAGATATATAGAGAATTCAAGAAACTAGAGCCCAAAACCTTGAATCAAAAATGGGGCTCAGAACTAAAAAGGAAATTATCAGCAGAAGAATTATGAATGGCTGAAAGGCACTTGAAAAAGTACTCAGCATCTTTAGCCATCAGAGAAATGCAAATCAGAACAACTTTGAGATACCACCTGAAAACTGTTAGATTGGCTAAGATAAAAGACACAGATGACAGCCTATGCTGGAGAGGTTGCAGAGCAAGGGGAACATTCTTCCATTGTTGGTGGGAGTGTAAGCTTGTTCAGCCACTCTGGAATGCAGTATGGCGGTTTCTCAGAAAACTGGGAATCAATCTCCCCAAGGATCCAGCAATACCAGTTCTGGGTGAATACCCTAAAGACTGCATTTGCACTCCAAAGGCATTAGCTGAACTATGTTCATAGCTGCATTATTTGTAATAGCAAGAACCTGGAAACAACCTAAATGCTCCTCAACTGAAGAATGGATTAACAAACTATGGTACATTTATACATTGGAGTACTACTCAGCAGTGATTAAAAATGATACCTTAAAATTTGTAGACAAATGGATGGATTTGGAGACTATCCTGAGCAAGGTATCTCAAACCCAGAAAGATAAGCAGGGGATGTACTCACTCACTGGTGACTTTAAACAAAAAAAGCTAAGCATGTCCAAGCTGCAAACCACAACCACTGAACAGCTTGTGATCTGAAACACATGTGACTGGCAGCTTGGAGTCCATTCCCTCCGTAGAAACACCTGGCTCAGTCTTGATGTGAGGGTGAAGAAAGCGGATCTGCCTGCAGTGGATGCTAAACTAAGCCATCTTGGGACCTTGAGACTTCCTGCCCTTGCTGGGAAGGAGATGAACTGATGGAGAGAAGAGTGAGTGACTAGGAGGAGCAGGAGGGGGAAGGGAGCCTGAACAAGGGGATACATAGATAAAAATATATATATATATGACTTTTTCACAATAAAAAAAAGACTTACAGACTTGAAAATATAAGGATAATAATGCCTTTACACTAAGGCATTTGGAAATTTAGATCAATTTGACAAGTTTTGCCAGAAGTGGGAGTAAAGGTAGAAGAGATAGCGAGTTCATAGCCACCCTGGAGGACACAGTGAAGCCCTTTCTCAAAAAGGAGAAAGACTGAGTGAGGCCCATGTCTATAACACCACTTAGGGAGTTGAAGCAGAATGTTCAAAATTGTATCTCCCAGGATATAGGATGTGCTCTTATTTGGAAAAAAAAAAAAAAAGGACCTTTGTAAATAATATTGTATTAAAGGTCATGGGATGAGATTAAGAGTACACTAAATCCAACAGTCGGGCTTGGAATACTTGTGATGTCAGCACTTGGGGGGGCAGAGAAAGGGGGAGCATGTGTCTGAGGTCATCGTCTGCTACAGAGCAAGTTTTGGGGGTAGCCTGGGATACATAAGTGTCTGTCTCAAAAAAAAAATCAATGGAGAAGGGAAACCACAGACAGATACAAGTAGTTCATGTGAACATGGAGGCAGAAACTGAGATGACATCCCACTGAGCCACGGGATGCTTAAAATGGCCAGCAGTACTAGACATTAGGGGAGATAGAAGAAAATCTCCCTGGGAGTCAGCAGGCCAAATAAACGAACCTCGCTAATTGCTAGATTTACCGCTTCTGGCCCCACATAATAGTGATAGCAGAAATTCATTTTGTCATTCTTAGGAAAACTAATGCAGAATCTATCTACAGATAACCTATTGCAAAAATCATACACAACTGCAAAATTTCTTCATTCCAAAATCAAGAAGTAATTGAGAAGAACTACTCACTTCAGTGCAATATCAAAGCTAAGGCCCTAGCAGAAGAAAGAAATGTCAGGGACAGAGAACAGGGTTGAAGAAATAGCATATTAATACATTAATAAAGGGTAAAAAACCAGATGCACATGACCGCAGCTTCCAAGAACTCTGGGATATGATCAAGAGGTGAAACACAAGAATGTATAACAGCAGGGCTGGGAGATGTCGGCTCAGGTAAAGGCTCTCTGAGCAAGTTTGAGGACCTCACAATGGGTTCCCAGTGCCCACGTAAAAACTAGGCGTGGCAACATGAAGGATGAAGACAGGACAGTGCTGGGGCTCACTGGACAGGAGTCTGCTGACTAGAAATTCTAAGCCCTTTGTTCACTGGGAAACAATCCCCAGTGAAAGACTGGGGGTGTAGTTTAGTGGTAGAGTGTTTGCCTCATGCCTATGAGGTCCTTAATTCAGTCCCAAATACTAATAGTAATAATAATGTGGAGAGTAACAGAAGATACCTGACCTTGATATTGATTTTTGGCCTTCAAATGTACATACCCTCCCTGAACACAACTGACACTCCCACAAAGAAAAGCAAAGAAAAGAATGACTGAGAAAATCACTAAATATATAGAGAATATGGAGAATTTATTTATTGAAATTATAACAGAAATTTTCCTACTTCTGGAAGAAAAAAATAGACATTCATGAACAAGAGTCACATGTAGATATTGATGGGGAAGAATGTCTCATGATATAGTGTAGTTAAGATGTACTAGTTACTTTTCTATTTCAACAAAACATCATAAACAAAGAAACTTATAGAAGGAGTTTATTTGGGCTAAAGTTTTCTGAGGAGCAGGCATCTGCGGTGGATACGCCTGGTGGCTGACACAGCAGCTGGGAGCTCATATCCTGAACCACACACACAAGTAGAGATAAACTGGGAGAGTGCATGGCTCTGGGCCTCAAAGCCTGCTTGTCTGTCTGCAAGGACAAATCTCCTTAATCTACCAACAACAACTGTGTACCAAACACTGAAATGCCTGAGACTATGTGGGGACGTCTCATTCAAAACACCACATAAGATAGACATCAAAAATACAAAGCAAAGAAGCAATATTAAAAGTTGTAAAAGATTAATCTACTAAGGCAAACAAGAAGAGAATAACATCTCATCCGCAACCCTGAGAGCCAGGAGAACATGAGATAAGGCTGAGAGCACACAGCTGATGATGGAGATGGCCACATCCAGCAAATCTGTCTGGATGGAATTGATGGAAAAATCAGAACACTTTGAGATTAAACACAGACTACAGTACGTCATGGCTGGCAAGCTAGCACTGCCAGAGATGTTAAAGGAACAGTGTACATTGGGGAGGTGGGTACTAGCTTCACCATGAGAGAAAAGGAAAGAAGACATTTCACATGTGGACTATAAAAACATACGAGAACTGGTAAGGAATTGTCATGTTCAACACAGTAAGACAGAAAACCCCCAGTACTAGGAGAAAAAAGGGACCAAGCAACAGCTCAACCAGCCAGTAAAATTACAGGAATTAATAAACATCTCACTATAGTAACTTTAAATGTAAATGGCCTCAACTTGCCAGTAAAGAGACACAGAGTAGCTGATTGGACTAAAAATACAAGCTCTGGCCCTGTCAGATGGCTCAGCAGATTGGCCACCATGCCTAAAAACCACAATCTGAATTTGACCCCTGGAACCCACTTGATGGAAGAGGATGGAAGGTCAAGTTGTCCTCTGACTTCCACATGTGTGCTGTGGCACATGTGCATCCACACGCATACATACATGTGCATACATACATACATAAATAAACAAGATCCAATGAGGCTCTCACAACTGACCACTATACCCACTAGTCAGCAAGTCTGTAATAACAGCCTAGTACGTAGGTTCCAGGCAGAGAGGCAGCAGAGTTTGCAAAGTTCCTATCTTCCCAGTGATTAAACAATGACAGCTATAGATGTTGATAGGTGTCACAGGAGAAGTGCAGAGTGCTCTGAGACTGAGGAACAGGAAGATCACCCAATCAAAGGTTCTGGGTCAGCTCCCCAGGACAAATTGTTATGCTAAGATATAAATCAAAAGTAGGTCGACCCACACCTAGAGATGGGGTATGTCAGGTATGAGAGACAGCAAGCATGAAGGCCAGGATGTGAGACAGCCCAGACAGTCTGAGCAGTTCAAAGAAGAGTGGCCATGTATCAAGAGCACAGTGATATCAGGAGAAAGAGGTTGACAGGGGTCAGAACACACAGGCTTGTTAGAGCACAGCACACAGGCTTGTTAGAGCACCCACTGCATTTTGAAGTAGGACCTCTGGGCAGTGGGAAACGAAGGAAGCATTTCAAGCAGGAAAGTTACCAAAGCAGCCTGTTCCAACACACCTGAACTAATGCCTGCTCTTCCGGAAGCCACCAGGAGCTCTCCCTACTGATGCTTCCTGTGCCTTACTGAGCAGAAGGAAATGAGAGTCCACATCCTGCCAGGGTTCTGCTAAGATTCTCCTAAGTAGCAGCACCTGTGGGTATAAAATAGTGTTTGGGCTCCTAGGCTAGCCTAGAGCTGCCCTCATTTGGCTCTTCCTAAGTCACCCTTTCTGCAAACCCAACTGTCGATTGAATGACAATAGAAAATTTTCAAAGTTTTGAAGGTTGAGCGTTCAGTGCACGAATATTTATTTACAAATGTTCTGTACAAATGTTCTGTCTTCTTGATGAATTGTCCCCTTTATTAATACGGAGTGGACTTCTGCCTTGTTTTGGTTTGAAGTCTATTTTATCAGCTATCTTCACCAGCTCACTTGGGGGTTTCTAGCCCCTGAACAGATTGACTTCATCCTTTGACTTAGTCTGTGTGTCTTTGCTGGTTAGGTGAAGGGAAGGAAGGAAGACTATAAATCCATGCTTGTCCTTCTCTTAACCAGATATTCTAAAACAGAGGTCAGCAAAATGGACAAGCCCAGATCCTGGCAGCATTTGTAAATGCAGTAGTTTTATTTGACTCTGTGTGTGTGTGTGTGTGTGTGTGTGTGTGTGTGTGTGTGTGTGTGTGTGTGTGTGTGTCTTTCTCTGTGTGTGTGTGTCTTTCTCTTTGTGTGTGTGTGTGTTTTCTTGAACCTGAGGATTGCAAGGAGAAAAACAAAGACCATAATTGTCCAATTGAAGTAAGCTTTATTTTGGGGTACACCTGGGACTAGACAGTCCAGCCGCCTCTTCCTAGGTCACAATTTTAGAGAATTTAGAGAGCAATCCAGGCTAGCCTCTTGAGGTCCTTTCATAGGAGAGATGAAGGGTTCACAGTGAGGAGAGAGTTGACGGTCATACATTGTTAGAAAAATACAATGAAAGGAAGGGTAGGGATATACATCATGCTAATGGGGTCCTAAGTTTAGTGTAGGTTAAAAACATCTTTTGCAATTTAAATCAGATGTAAGAAACAGGAACTTATTCTTTAACTATTGCAAAGATTTACACAGGGAAGATAGGAATTTATTCTTTAACTATAAACAAACCTTATCCTGTTCCGGGCGAACAGAAATTTAACTGTCATAACTGCTAATAGAAATCCTAATCTGCAAGGAATATTGTTCCTGTTTTGGTACAATACTCACATTCCCCTCTTGAGCTGTAGCCTGTAGTTGGAGGAGGGAAGGATCCCCAAGACCAGGAGAGAAGTCCCACCTCAGAAATATAGAGGAGGAAACTTAGGCTATACTTATCTAGAGTCTGTTTCACCTGTCACGGGTAGATACAAGTCTTATGACTTCTCCAATTCCCTGAAGCTGACATGAATTTTTTAGCTTACAAAAAGAGACAAAAGTTTTAGATATATTAACTGTTTGTGATCTGCACTAAAACACACACTGTATGAGAAAGCAGCTGGCAGGTGCTGGTCCAACAGCTGGACAGGTGCCTTTGAGTGAGCAAAAGCTATGGCTTTGAGGAGAAAATGAGCTTTTCCCTGTCCAGAGAGATGGATAGAAATAGAGATTTGACAGAGATAAGCTTAGCACAATGAGAGGCACTTTTAAGTCTATACTTCGAAGACAACCAAAGGAAATGGAAAATCTTGAACTTGTGACTAATAGTAGTCAGAACTCTGTTGATCAGTGTTAAAGATCTGAACTTTAGAAATTTCAGTATAACAATAGCATAGATGTGGGAAAGAATTAAAAAACATTTCTCATTTTCACATACCTTAAATCATTTTCTTTTTACACCTTAGAACACTTTCTTAGACCCTCAGAATTTTTATAGACTTTAAACCTTTTCCTTTCCATCTAATCATTTATCAGAGACATGAGTAGTTATTACTGAGAATAATCATTACAAAGCAAGTTCAATAAAGAAACAGCAAAAGGTTACACCTAAAACATGTTTATCCTTTCATTTGAAGCCTGTTAGAAAGACAAACCTGCTGGCCTTTCTCAGCCAGAACTAGCAGCTCTAGAAAAAGCAAGGCCTGATTTTTACATTTGAAATTATCTAACACCATGACTGTAGCCTTAGGGGAAGACCTGGATATCTGAGAAAGCTAGAGTTGGCCTTGACTTAGTCAGCAGTCTGAAAAGGATAAATTACAGTGAGAAGTATAATCCAAATGGCATATGTATCAGATAAAATGACAGAGAATTACCCGTGATTTGGATGGTTATCTCAGGCTCCTGTGGTCTTGATGGCTTCAATGGAGGCAGAGGTCCCCAGGCATCAGTCTTCAGCCACCAGGTCCAAAAGACCTGAGAGACTTTCCTGTAGAAGAGGAACATGAGAGACAGACTAGCCTAGGCAGGGTGGAGCAATCAGCTCTCCAGTGTCCTGCTTGTCCACAGTTTGGGCTGGACCCTGGAAGCAGGTAAGAAGTTGGGGCAGTCTTTCTTAATGGTTAGTATTACCACAATCCAGGTGAAGTTACCATGCCCCTTCAACTTTGAGATTACTGCTAGGAGTTGGGGTCTCTGCCATAGTATGCTCTTTCCATTAAATATTTTAAATGCTGTATTCAACAGTTCTCTGACAAGTTTGAAGATAATTATCTATTAAGTGTATCTGAGCAAAACAAACTTTGTTTTTAGCTACTTGTTTTGGGTTGACCTTGAAAGTACATACTGGAAGCTAAATAAAGTTCATTCCTGGAATTAATTATATTAGTACTTAGAATGACTACAAATAGAGTTTCAAACACATTAAAGAATTTGATCCTTTTATGAGGTGACTGACCATTAACTTTTATGTCTTATTATCTTTAGTAGTTTACAATACATAAGTAGTTTTTATAAAAATAAGAATGTTACAACCTTAAATCTGTTAAGTTTGAGACTTAAAAAATAACATTTTCTGAACTGAACATTTTTAGTATTAAAATAAAACTATCAGTCATAAATATAGTCCATAGGGAGACTGGCAATGTCATACTTTCCTGACCCTTACATAGTACACCATTACAGAACATCACAGTTTCTTTTATGATTCAGTTTATCAAAATAGCTAAAACTTAACAAAGAAGCAAAGGCAAAGAGGCTAGATATTCATTCTTTTTTATCTTTTTTATTATGCAGAATAAAGTCACATTTTCTACCCATTTATATCCTTTTTCAAGGTCCCTTCCCCCTCCCACACCCTCCAGTCACTCTCTCTTCTCCACATATCCCCATTTTCTCCCCAGAAGGGCAGGAGGTCCCAAGGTCCCAATATTGCTCAGTTCAGCATCCACTCCTGGCAGATCCAGTTTCCTCATCCCAACATCAAGACTGACTCAGGTGTTCCTCTAGAGGGAGTGGGATCCAAGGTGCCAGTTCCAGGTGTTTCAGATCCCAAGCTATTCAGTGGTTGTGGTTTGTGGCTTGGACATGCTTTGCTTTCTGCTTTTTTGGTTAGAGTCCACTAATGAGTGAGTACATCCCTTGCTAATCTTTCTGGGTTTGTGATACCTCGCTCAGGAGGATATTCTCCAAATCTATCCATTTGCATGCAAATTTTAGGATATCATTTTTTCTTACTGCTGAGTAGTACTCCATTGTGTAGATGTACCACAGTTTGTTAATCCATTCTTCAGTTGAGGGACATCTAGGTTGTTTACAGGTTCTTGCTATTACAAATAATGCTGCTATGAACATAGTTCAGCTAATGCCTTTGGAGGGCAAATGTGCATCTTTAGGGTATACACCCAGAACTGGATTGCTGAATCCTTGGGGAGATTGATTCCCAGTTTTCTGAGAAACTGCCATGCTGCATTCCAGAGTGGCTGAACAAGTTTACAATCCCACCAATAATGGAGGAGTGTTCCCCTTGCTCCACAACCTCTCCAGCATAGGCTGTCATCTGTTGTCTGTTGTTGGGGAGCTGCAATCGAGCCACAGCCTAAAATGGCACCGGCTTCCACCCTCCGCCTCCCAATGGCGAGCGCTCCCTAGGAAACAACTCCTTATTTGGCGTGAGGCGATCACGCAAGTGAGCGTCTGCATGCATGGCCCAATGGGCAGCATCCACGTGGCAGGAAGTGAGTGGATCACCGGAGAACTTTTAAGCCGAGAGCAGGGGAAAGGGGAAAAGGCAAAGGAGAGAAGAAAGAAGAGTGTACACGCTGAATAAAAGACCTGGTCAGTTGCTACAAAAGAATCTGGTGTTGCGTCTTCCTTGCCAGCGAGGTGGGTGCGACAATCTGTGTCTTTTATCTTAGCCAATCTGACAGGTGTCAGGTAGTATCTCAAAGTTGTTTTGATTTGCATTTCTCTGATGGCTAAAGATGATGAGCACTTTTTCAGGTGCCTTTCAGCCATTCATAATTCCTCTGCTGAGAATTCCCTTTTTAGATCTGTACCCCATTTTTTGATTGGGTTATTCAAGGTTTTGGGCTCTAGATTCTTGAGCTCTTTATATACCTTAGAGATCAGTCCTCTGTCACTTGTAGGGAGGTGAAGATTTTTTCCCTGTCACTGTTTGTTGTTCTCTCACTCTCGCGTTCTCTGTTCTGCGCTGCGTCTGGGTAGGTTATGTGTAGCCATCTGTAGATTTGGGCAGCCCAAGAAAGAGCTGACGAGCTCAGATTTCTCCCCTGCCACCCTGGAAGACGTTCTGGGGATTTGGGGGCCTCGATTCTTTGGAGCCCCACCCGTATCCGAGGGATACGTGGTCCTGTTGGCTGAGAAGGGCTTGAGTTCCCTTGAATGGCCGTCTGATTTTGCACTCTCGGTATTTAACTGAGGCTGCACAGCATGTACTCTGTCTGTGTTGGTTGTTCTTCTCTGTTCCCTTTGTTTCACACTTCCCTTTTTGTTTGAGAAAAGAATCATGGGTCAGTCTGTAACTACACCTTTAAGCTTAACTCTAGATCACTGGAAAGAAGTCCAGGAGTGAGCCCACAATCAGTCAGTGGAAATTGGGAGGAAGAAATGGATCACTCTTTGCTTCTCTGAATGGCCAGCTTTCAATGTGGGCTGGCCCCGGGAGGGAACCTTTAACCATTCCATTGTTTTACAGATTAAAGATCGAGTCCTCAGCCCAAGACCTCATGGGCACCCAGATCACGTGGCTTACATCGTCACCTGGGAGAATCTAGCCTATGATCCACCTCCCTGGGCCACTCCTTATGTGCCCTGCCTTCCCAGCTTATTCAGGAGGGTCGCCACTTATTCAGGCGTGTCGGCGTGTCTCTCTATTGTCGGGCGGTGAGTGCAGCGGTGGTGGCAGCGGCTGCCCGACTTCTGAGTCAGCCTCGGCCCCGCCCCCTATCGCTCGGGCAGTAAAGGCAGAGTCTGTGACTGCAGCAGCTGTAGGGGCAGCTTTTGTGACTGCATCAGTTGCAGCACCAGTTTCGGCACCAGCCTCGGCCCCGCCCCACTCCCATCCGAGAGGGGGCGGCCGCAGGGACGGACTAGTCACTCCGATACCAGCCTCGGCCCTGCTCCCCCTGACCCTTACCACCCTGGGGAAGTCCCATCTTTACCCTGTCCTGCAAAAGGATCCTCCCAAGCCAATCCCCCAGAGAGTCCTTCCCCTGAGGACGTGGTTCTCATTGATCTCCTGACTGAGGACCCACAGCCTTATCAGGCAAATGAGCAGGCGGGGAGGGAGTGGCGCTTGGCACGGAGCAGAGCTTGCATAGGGCCGCAGTGGGGCCTCAGCCTGGGGGCAGCCCGAGCTGGCACCTCGGTCCCCGCCCCCACCCAGCAGGGCAGCGCTGGTGTTCCTCCCATGCAGAGGCTGAGTGGATGGACCCCGTGGGAAGGTCTGAGACTAGGGCCTTCTGCAGCCCTAACAGGGCTCTCCCCGAGTGGGGAGGTGAGTTCCTAGAGAGCAGGGCTCCACTTGTGGGCAGACTGGGCAGGAGAGGCCCGGGAGTGGGTGGATGCCTCCCTCGCCGGAGCTTGGAACAGACTCACGGCACCTGCAGACAGCAAGTGCGTGGCGGTGGCGACTCCGGGCAGTAGCCTCAGCTCCGTTTCTCCAACAGATTGTTTTGTTTTTGTTTTTGTTTTTTAATTTTGTTCATTTAATGAAATGAATTGCATTTAAAATCCAAATGTGGTTAATGTTAAATATTACACCTTTTCTAGGAAGGCAGCTTGTAATTGAGTCTTTTTATCTTAGGTATATATCTTACAACTGCATGATTACACGGTGGTAGTGGCACTGAATACAGTGCACCCTAATATTGGGAGAGCTGGCAGCTTATGCCATCTTCAGTAGAGGCTCTTTTCCTTGTATTGTTGGCCATATGAAATGTTCAAAGTCGGCCTCGCCAGCACTGGGTCTTCTCACCAGTGCTGGAGTTAAAGTCATTTTTATCACTGTGATCATACTCTGAGGGAAAATGTTATTGTTGCTTGAGGCAAGATGTTGAACATAGTGACACCAGTTCCCAGAGAAAAAGGTCAAAATAACCTTTAGTGTTTAGTCAAGAAGAGATTGTAACTTGATGCTGAAGCAGCTGCTTCCTGTTCATGTCTTATCTCAAACCTAGAGTAAATTTGAAGACTATTTGGTCTTAAACCAAAGTAACTGTAGGATAAATTACATGTTACATAGGCATTAGTGTCAGTCTCATGCATTTAGAAACATCATGGGGAAAAGTGCCTGGAGTTTAGTATTTTTTTTAATGCAAATTTGAGGTTCTTTTCTGTAATTATGATTTTGTCATTGTAAGTAACTATAAGGGTTTGTTACAGCTGCTCAGTGAGCACCAGTGCTATGAACAGGTACTCTTGGGGCCTTCGTTTGTTTTTTCTTCTTCTTTCCACTTATAACCCTTCGAGATCTGCTTTATAGAAATCCAGGGGACCAATGCATTTTATCACTAAAACTATTTTTATATAATTTTAAGAACATACCAAAAGTTGTCTGAGTTAAAATTGTAATACAATTTCTCACTTTCATACAAGTAAATGGGTTTTCTGAAGATGCTTCTTATCACATCAGAGGCTGAAAAATCATTCTGTTGTTCTTGCCCAAGTGAATAAAATATGCTTTAGATGAATCAGGGAACTTTGTAAAGTTGAATTTTATTTCTCAATTGAGTTTACATGTTTCCAGCTAATTTTTGTCCAGGGATAGTTTGATAATCCCCAAGTGGCCAATATGAATATGAAAATAATTTAAAAGCTGAGATAGGTCATGGTTACTGTGGCTATGACTACAGATACATCTGATTAGAAAAATACTACTTTTATGTCATTTTGTAATATGATCTATTGTTTATATTGCCTAACAAAAATACCCTGCCTTCCAAGATGTAATATGACTAAAGCCTATCTTCTGACAGATTACATATCATCCTGTCAATATCCTGACCAAGAGAGCATGAGGGAAGTGTGAATTTCTGAGGCATAGACACCTTGGCCCCTTAGATTTTCAACTGTGTTTCTCCTAGTCTGCCTTTCTGCTGGCTCCGGGCTCAGAGGCTTTTGTCCTCCACCCCACCGTTAACCTTTGGACTGAAGAGCTGCTTTTGAGATCTAAAATGAAGTGGGTGGTGGAAGCAATGTAACATTCTCCACTTCCTTGAGTCATAGGATCTCTGCAAATATGGGGCAGGGGATGCTCCTGATGGTAACTGCTTTGATGTTAGCTCTGGGCAGAGAGCAGGGTGGCTGCAGGAGTTGCCTCAGAAACAGTGGCCAGCTGTGTTCCTAGTAAAACAATAAGGCATGAGGAGCTGGGCCTGTAATCTTTGTACTACTATAGTAATCAAGAAGTTCCTTGAGGACCTGTGTGGTGCCATGGCCATCAAGAATTCCAGACTTTGGTTCTCATTCCAGATTTAAGTGGTCACTTGACTATTTTGCAGCCCATACATGTTTGACTTTTCCCTATTGTCAGATACATAAAACCAATGGCAAAGTACTAATTAATACTTAACATGCACACCAAAATCTGCCTGGTAGACATAGCAAAAGTTTGTGTTTCACTCCATGTGGTGAAAAAAAATGATTGTAAATCATTTATTTGTTCCTTGGCCATGGGAATGTTACAGCTCCACATGTAGAAATTCCAAATTTTGTTCTGTTACAGTTTAGCAGAACATGTCGATATGCTGAGATTCTGAAGAATAGTTTAGATGGCAGTGCAGCTTCGTTTGTTAGAGGTTAAAATTTCTGTGCGCTCTCTCTCTAGGAAAGCTGAGGGCTATCAGTACACTATTTCAGTCCTCTTATGTACTCTGGTAAACATTATTAAAATATGGTCAGTAACATTCAACCTCTTAAAATTTAAAGTGAATTTGTTTCTATTTTTCACTGAGATTTGTGAGTTGGGTATCATGAACTGTGTTTTGATAATCCTTTTTTCATATTATGCCAATGGAATGAAATATTTGATATTTCTTTATGTGTCAAGGAGATGCTTCAAAATGTCATTTGCTTTAAACTTAAATTATCTCTCAAGAGACCAAGGGACATTTACCTCATTGTGTGTATGATGATTAATATTTGTCAGCATCTTCCAGGTTTGCAGTTTTATTTCTGTAAAGTGTGATGAGTATAATGTTGCTAAGTTACTCAGACGGTATTATATTGTTTATATTTGTACCCCAAATAACATCATTTATACTTTGCTTTCTGTATTTTACTATATTTGTGCAAAAATCTTTTGACTTTGTTAGTGTGATCTCTGCCCTTTCAGATATGTACGGATGTCCATAGACATTTTCATTTAAGTTAAATGATTTTAAAAAGCCTGTAAAGAAGAGAGACTGACTAAAGACTGTGGTTTTGCATACTTGCAGATACTGAATTTTAAAAAGAAACTGTAAAATATTGAGTTAATTCGATTTAATTTTTTTTATTTTAGAATCAACTGATGATTCTTCACTGCAAAATGTTTATAACATATGTATGGCTATATGAACATGTATGTGACTTAGAGTTAACTATGTGTGAATGAAAGCTAGTTTTAAATCTGTACGTATATATGCATGTACATATGTATGTAACTTGGATCTAACTCTGTATGTGTGGATATAACTATGATTGTTAGAAATTGTTTTAACTTATCTGAAAACAAGTTTATAAATATGTAATCAAGGTCTCAAAGACAGCTTAGCTTATCTTGCCAGACATAGATCTTAAATCTAAGTTTAGCACATAGTTTTGAGAACAAACTCTTTAAGATTTAGAGTGATAATAAAGACGTCCATGAAATATTTGTGAAATGTACTAATGAAAACAATGAAAGCACATTCAAGGCTATTAGGGAACACAAGTAGTCATTCTTATAAGCACTGTGATTAATTATAGAGTTGAAAATTAGTCTTTTGTATAAGCTTCGGGGTTAAGCTTACAGCAAGTAACTAGAAACAAAGTTTTTCTATGCAGATATACCTGGGCAGCCCTCATATTTCAGAGATCTGTAGAATATGGCATTTAAAATGTTTATTTCACAGACAGAGACTCCCAGATCCTAGCAGTGGCCCAAGGTCTCCCAAGAAGATTATGAGACACCAGGATCTTCGTCTGGATTGTAGCAGTGCTGACCTGGGCAAGATGCCATAGCACAATGCCTGCCTGCTGCCAGGAACCCGTCCTAGATCTGAGGACATTGGAGAATTGATTGAACCCTTTTGCCCAGAAGGTCAGTCTTCTCCCACATGTCCCTCTACTGTGGGAAAAAAATCTCCCCCCAAAAAGGCCTGGCAGCTGAAGATTGATGCTGTTTGGATACTTCTGTCTTCAGCTAGGTGGAGACCTGGGTATGATGGCTAACTAGGTATGGACTGGTCTCTGTTGTTTTTAGTAGATTCAGAAGCTGCACATTCTACACTTAGGCATAATTTATTCTTCTCAGATCTCTGTAAGTATGGACGGCTGGGGTAGTTATAACTTGGTAGAATTAGACAGTCAGATCCTTCTACAAGGTGATAGCCAGTTTTCAAGCTCATTTTATAAAGCCTGATTGAAAATACTAATATAACTAAAATTCTTATGTATTTCTGCAATTTGTATGAGCTTAAAAAGAATCATAGAATCCGGATCCACCTCACAGAGGCCAAAAAGATTCCAGATAAATACAGCCTAAGTTTTTCCCACCTGTCTGTTCCTAAAGATGATACCTTTCTCTTCTGGCTAGGGGACTCCTGCCCTTCCCAAATTACTAAGACTGGGCCCAAGATTTAACTTCTAACCTTTTGTTCTCAGTTTTAACATATCTCAACAGATTTCCACTTGACTAGGAGCTGTAGACTTGCTAGAAGTCTGTGAACCAATTCTACCAGAGTGGGCTGTTTCCTGTCTCTTGGCTACTACATCAGACAGCTACATGGACCTGACAGAAGCCCTGGATCCCAGTTCCTTTACTAGCTTTCAACCTTTTGGGCCCTAACAACCACGCCTCAATGTCATCTTGAAGCAGTAATGAAGAGAGACTACTACACCCTGTTGCCCCAGTACCCATAAAAGGTTGAAATGCTAAGTTAAAGGGAAACCTGGCATAAGAAACAAATCTTTTTGTGGAGGCCAACGGTCCCTACAGCCTAGAGTTGGTTTTGCAAGTCAGGTCCCAGCTGCTCTTTAGAGACTTTGCAGATCAGTTTGGGCTGCAAGGGTGGGCACAAGACCATCTTCTAGAGAGACTACTTCCATGAGAAAAAAAAAAAAAAAACCATCATAGCATTCTTTGAAAACAGGGGGCAACATCAGAGAGAACCTGTCTCAATGACTATTGCCTTGCTACTAGAGATGGGAGGCAATGCTGCGGGGATTGAGACAAGAACTACAGCATTGGTACAAAACAGCCATCTATGCAACTGCAGATGGCTGTGACTATGACAACCACACAGAGATAGTTAGAGAGCCCTCCTGTTATTGATTCTCACCATAGGACCATGTCTTTTGAATAGGCTAATCCAGTTTGTATAAGACTGTTGTCCATAGTCCAGGCTATGGTCCTGACTCAGCAGTATCAACTGCTTAGGCAGCAAACTGGGTCCCAGACAGACTTGGAGAGGAAACAAGATGAATGAATATAAGATTCTATCCATTCACAAGAAAAAGGGGGGAATGAAAGACTCCAAACCCAAAACAGAGCAAATTTTCCACAAGGCCAGCTAGCAAGAGGTCAACATGAGGGCAAGCCTAGCGGAAGGACATCTGGCCAATTAGCAGGAAGTCATAATGCGGGCAAATTTCAGTAAATCAAGAAACCTGCAGTTAAGAGCCTTTTTAAAAAAGATAAGGAAGGCTACAGGAGGGTGAAGAGACCGGGAGTGTCTAATCTTAACACAAACCAGATGTTCACAGCACCTCCAAGATCAAAACCTTTACAACCTTGCCCCATAGCTGAACCTTGTAGATGATTTGTTACATTACCCCTTAGCGGAACTTTGTATGTAGTTCAAAGTAGTTAATGAGATGTATGCCTTTATGTTTAAGCTGATGAGACCCCCCTCTCTCTCTTGGTATAAAAGGGAGCTGTTCTTTGTACACGGCATGCTCAGTTAGCTGAAGCTGCTGATCGCCCGCAGGCACCTGTGTATTAAAGCCTCTTGTTAATTACAGCCAGTGATTTTTGTGTCAGTTCTTGGGGCTGGGGTCTCAATGGGTCTTTCACTATGGGGTGAAGGGGAACCATCGTGGAGGGGTGCTGCTTACTGGCTTGCTCATAATGACTTTTTCAGCCTGCTTTCTTACGGAGTCAGAACCAGCATCCCAGACAAAACCACTCAGTACAAGTGACTGAAAGTAGTGGAGACTCATCTGTTTGGGCCTCACAGCCAGAGGAGCAGTTCTCTTCCTTGGTTGGGAGTGAGGACACAGCCAGGTCCATGCTTCCAACCTTGTCAAGATGGCTCCATCCCAGAGTGCGGACAGCAGCCCAGGTGGCAGCAGGGGACAGCTTCCATCCAAGATTACCTATGTGTAGATTTTTAACTGTCAACCCCGGTGTTATTAGTTTTAAATTAAACTTTGTTACGGAGTACAGGGTTTACACAATAGTTTTACAAATCTTGAGATAAAATCTAAATCTTAGGGAAAGCTTTGGAGAGTTAAGCCAAAGCCAAAGAGTGTAAGATGAGTAGAAATCATCCCCAGTGGGAATAATCTGCCCCTTTATTATATTTTGCTCTCCTTTCTCTGTCACATAGTCAGCTGAAGAGCCTAGTGTGGGACAGAGATTTTAGAAGAAACCTTTGAACAAGCATGTTTGGGTATAGAGGAGGGGGAGCCATACTCCAACTCCAGAGTCAGCTTTTAACTCAAGTGGGACAGCATAAAACAATTTAATGTAATTCATACTTAAAAGGCACCTAGATCATTGTAAAACTGAATCCAGTAAGCTAGAACAACAACAACAAAAAAATTAGAGACAAGAAAGTTTTGAGCTCTGACTATAAACAGAGGGCACAGCAGGGGGTAAGAGATGCACCAGCTGGGAAGAGGGTGTGCAGAATGTGCAAGGTGCCTGCAAGGTGTGAGCAGGGTATATACAAGGGTGTGTGCAGGGTGTGAGCAGGGTGTGAGCAGGGTGTGTGCAAGGTGTGAGCAGGGTATGAGAATAATGTGTACAAGGTGTATGCAGGGTGTGAGCAGGGTGTGAGCAGGGTATGTGGTGGGTGCGGAGGTGGGGGTGGGTTGTACGGAGGGGCAGGGTGTGTGTTGGTAGTAGCTGGCCTACTCCTTTGATTTCTCCCCTCCTGCTAAGTCTTAGCCAACTTCACAACAAACTTGCAGATCAACACTAACTTAAAAGACAGGACATTTACAGCAGGGGGTGGGGAAGACTAGACAAAGGAAGGGCTTGAAAAGAGAAAAGAGAAATTGGAAATGTGGAATCTCTTTCCCTGATAACTCACAGTACTCATAAAGGTTCTGAATAATATTAGAATCTAGGCCAAGAGCCAGGTGTAGCGGCTGGAGGTGTTCTAAGAGGCATCCCAGGGGAAAATGAGAGGGTCTGAAAGATGTTCCCATGGGTGAGAGACGGGAAGGAAAGTGTCACTGCAGTCTGTAGTTGTGGGTGTTTCTAGGACTCAGGGGGGACTAGAGGAAGACACAAGCCATCCAGTGGGTCAGCACCACACTCCGTGCTGGTCGGGGCTTAGCCTAGCTAAGCCAGAGAGAATTGGCACCTGGTACCAGAGCTCTCATAGAGGCCAGAAGGAGAGAATGAAAACCGAGCTCTAGGAGGGTTGTCACCCAAGGGAAAGGGTCAGGAACGAGATTACAGAAGCCACAAGCGCCTGGAGGAACTGTGGGATTACAGGTAGCTCCATAGGGAAGACAGAGAAGAGGGCAGGAAGGGGCACAGCAGTCTGCTTTGACCTAAGGAAACTGCAGGGTCACACCTCCAAGGGTGGGGTGATGGGGTCAGGCGAAGAGGGCTTTAAAGACTGTAGCTGGGCCACCTAAACCTCAAAGACACTCAACAGTCACTACATCAGACTCTGGAAAGCTTATCTAATTGCTGCTGCTGGGTGAGGTGCTATAATCAATAGCCGGAGGGTGAGTCTGTTGCTGGTAGGCTAGAGATGAGGGATAGAGTCCTATTGCAGCCTAGGGCCCCAAGGGGAAACGAAGGCAGTATGGGAGCCTTTCCTGGTTCTGGCATTAATATAAGCGTTACAGCTCAGATGGAAAGGTACCCTGGCAGTTGGAGGGCCTCAGGGGAGGGGTCTGGACACGCCTGTGCTTCGAGGGCCTTACAGAACTTACTCTGCAGACCAGACTGGACTCAGACTCAGAGATTCGCCTGCCTCTGTCTCACGAGTGCTGGGATTAAAAGTGTGTACCCCCACTGCCCATCTTGAGGCCCTTTTTGTAGGAGAGGTAAGGTGTTCACATTAAGCAGCTGCACAGTTAGAAATAAGGAAGGGGAAGGATATGAGTATAAACCACGTGATGGGCCCAAGTTTAGTGTAGGTTGAAAACATGTTTTGCAGTTTTAATCAGATCTAAGAAACAGTAACTTATTTTCAATTACAAATAGAAATCTTGGAAGGACTTAACACAGGGCAGACAAGAACTTATTTTTTTAACTATTGCAAGGATTTACACAGGACAAACAGGAATTTATCTTTTAACTACATACAACCTTAACCTGCCCAGGGCAAACAGAAACTTATTTTTAACTATCTTACCTGGTAACAGAAACCCCAACCTGCAAGGGATATTGTTCCTGTTTTGGTCTCACAGTGTGTGTGTGTGTGTGTGTGTGTGTGTGTGTGTGTGTGAGAGAGAGAGAGAGAGAGAGACAGAGAGACAGAGAGACAGAGACAGAGAGACAGAGAGAGGGGGACAAAGAAACAGAGAGACAGAGAGATCCTCTCACTATCTTGCCTTGGCTGGGACATGAAATGTGGACCAGGCTGACTTAGAAGTCACTAAGATAAACCTGAGTCTGTCTCCCCAGTGGAGTGCTGGAATTAAGGCTTGCTCCACCATGCCCAGCTTTAAAAGCAGTTTGGCGGACTGGGCTGTGACTGTTCCTTCAGGTGTTCTTTACAGCTGATCCTAGTACACAAGGTGAGGGCTGAGTCCCTGCAGTGGCTGGCCTTATACTAGCAGGGATTTTCAAGTTTGCTTGGAAGGGGAGGTTCCTAGCTTGCCCAGAGTGGTGCTGGAGCTGTGCAGCAGAGACACGTAAAAGCTTACGTCATGTTTAGCTTCCTACATTACTCACAGCTTCTAAAAAAATACATTATTTTATAATCAGTAAAAAAAAGTAGATGTGTGTCCCACTAATTCTTTGTGTGCTTTAATTTTCAAGTGTTTCATACTTTTGTAGGCAAAGCAAAACAAGTGAAGCCTTGCTGTTCAGAGACATCCCCTTCCTCGCTGCACAGAAGAACACCGTGGGGTGATTCCAAAGCGGCCATGTTCACCTCTGACTCCTGTCTCCCTGTCCCAGAAGATCTAGACTTCTCTACTGTTTGGAATTTGGCTTTCAATGCTAAGCTCAAACAATAAAACTCAATGTTTCTATGAATTATGTGTTCTAGCAAACGCCCCAAATTTGCAGCATCCTCCAGCCTCGGGCTTTCCAGTGCTGGGGTGTAGGCTTGTATTCATAGCCACCCGACTGACCTTTCTGTTGCTGTGGTAACATTCTAATCAACAGTCACTTAGGGCAAGTAGAGTTTGCTTGGTTTAAACTTCAGGTCTCAGTCCCTCTCTGAGGGAAGTCAGGGCAGGAACCTGAAGGCTGGCGTTGCTTGCTGTTACATATAACATTACCTCCACCAGGGAACTCACTCATAGCCAAAGAAGTACAGCAGAAACCGTGGAGGGTGCTGCTTGTTAGCTTGTAGGCTGGCTTTTACTTAACAAGTTTTCTTATACAGTCCTTGCCTAAAAATAGTATCCTTGCCACACACAGTGGGCTGGGCCTCTTATATCAATTAACGAAACAATCCTTTACAGACATGATGCCCACAAATCCATCTCATCCAGGTGATTCCTCAATTGAGACTCATTTCTCAGGTAATTAGGCTGTGTCAAGATGACCTTTAAACCCACCCAAGCCAACAGTTTAAACTTGAAAAAAAAGTAGCTGGGTGGTGGTGGCATATGACTTTAATCCCAGTACTCGGGAGACAGAAGCAGTTGGGTATTTGTGAGTCTATAAAGTGAGGTCTAAGACAGCCAGAGCTGTAACACAGAGAAACCATGTCTTGAAAAAACAAAGCATGTGTATGTGATATATTTGTATATGCATGTGCATGTGAAGGGCAGAGGTTGAGAGTAGGTATCTTTCTTTCCCTATCATTCTTTACCTTCATTGGAAACAGGATCTCTCTGAAGCTTGCTGTTTTGGCTAGTCTGCATAGTCTGGGAGTCCTGGAGATCTTCCTGTTTCCCAACACTGGGGTTATAAATATATGCCAAATGCCTGAGTTTACTTTGAGTACTGGGGATCTGAATTCTGGTCCTTATGCCTCCACAGCAAGCACTTTACCCTTTGAACCATTTCCCTAACCCATATTAATAACTCTTAAAATGTAATGTGATATATATATAACATATATGTATATATATACATTATATATACAACCATGTATAACATAGCTTACTTTATATCTAGAATTATATATAATAGTATATATATATTTTAAATTTAATCTGCCTTATATGGCTTGCCATGCAAATCTAAGGTCTTTGTGAATATTATTATTGTATAATAAACTGAGTGACCTTGTGCATAAGTAATCCCCAGAGTGGTTTCTTTTCTTTGAAGTTCTAACTAATGCAATACAGAGGATAGGACCATAGCTCAGGTGCTTTATCACGTAGACCAGATGAACTGAGTTCAGCCACTAAAACTACATTTTATAAAAAGCCAAGTGTGGTGCCCAGCATGAAGGAGGGGGGCAGTGGGTGTTATATAAAAGGAAAAAACCTTAAATAAAAGATCAAAACAACAACAAAAATTCCAGCACTAGAGAAATGAAGAATTGTGGATCCCTAAGCCTCACTGCCCAACTTGGTAAACTCCTATGCCAGTGAGAAATCCTGTCTCAAAAAAGAAAAAAACCAAAAAACAAAAAATAAAATTTTTTTGGGAAGTGGAGGCAGGACGATCAGAATCATCTCAGCAATAGGCTAGCCTGGGCTACACGAGGTTCTGTCAAAACAGCACTGACAAACGCCCAAAGGTAACCATTACCAGAGGAAGGACTCTCCAGACTGACTCTCAGACATTCACTTGCATGCACACACACACACACACACACACACACACACACACACACACACACGCACACTAATGCCATTTTAAACATCTTCATGTCAAAGCCCCTGACAGGTGGTACAGCAGCATAGAGTCTAACTGGTCTGCAATAGCAGAAAATGCTGGAAACTGTATTTATAACAACAGCTTGTCACCTGCTTCTGCTGTATTTCTACTGTGAAAATGGAAAAGTGGACTGAAGTCACACACACACACACACACACACACACACACACAAACCCATTTCCTTCAATTCACCAAAAATTATTGAGTTTGTGTGATTATAAGCCAAACTGCTGACCCTAAAAGTAGTTGAGGTTTTCTGATGAGTCACATCTATCAAAACAGGAAACTCTATTTTCATAAAATGCATAAAATGAGATAGGAAAAGGTGAAGATCAAAGAGCGTTTTCCTAGTCACCTGTGAGCTGTACCTGTATTGTCTCAGACAGAATGCTCCTTTGCTGTCTGTGTCTTTAAAACACTCCTCTGTTCAGAAGGCCACTTGTGGCCTGAGCACACTCAGTGCCAGCCGGTGGGTCACCAGCCTTTCTTTTGCAACGCTCTCATTGCTCCCTGTGACCTCCAGAGCTATTGTGAAATTTTCCAAAAAAAACTCATTTCGATTCACTGAGAGCAAATAAGACAAATACCTACTAGGCTGATCATCACGATCCTGGGAACATTCACTCCTAACACAACAGAAAATAAGTTGCTCAGGGAAGTGCTTCCTGTTGGTAAAAGGAAAGGAGGCATGTAGACAATAGTGTTTTCACTGTACTGAATATGACCAGTCAGTAAACATGGATGCATCTGGAATGTACAGCAACACTAAGACACTGGGACTTTAGACAAAGGGAAAGTCAAATCCTCTCTATATGTTGCACAATTATGTACAAAATATTCCCTACTTTTACAATGAGACTAGTGGGAAACAGTGAAGAAAATAGTCAACATTCAGGGAAAACTTGAGATGGTCTCATGGAGATGTACTAGTCAGGGTTCTCTGGAGAATAGAACTAACAGTGTGTGTGTGTGTGTGTGTGTGTGTGTGTGTGTGTGTGTGTGTGTGTGTGTGTGTGTTAATTTAAGGTAAAATACTGACAACAGCTGAATCACATTTAGGAGGCTGAGACCCAGGTAGGAGTTTGGTCCTTGAGCCTGGCTGCTCAGCTGGAGTGGTCCCACAGTTACTGTCTTTGACTGGAGAGCTGAAACCTTAGTAGTTGCTCAGTCCACAAGGTTGGGTGCCTCACCAGTCCCAAAACATTCAAGGTTTCTAAAGAGCCACTAGTCTGTAGTCTATGACAGAAGCCTAGACATACTGTTTGTGATGTCACACAGTGATCATCATCAGCAACAGAGGGAATTAAGTTGGGGATAAAAGGGAAGGCAAGAGAGTACAGGCTAAGATGATATCCTTCTGCTATGCCCCCTTCTTAATCTGGGTTGCTACCAGAGGTGTCACCCACAGTTGGGATAAATCTGCCCTCATCAATCAAGGGAACCAGAGCCCAGGCTCCCTACTCAGGCCTCTGATCTGTGGTAAGTTGACATTAAACTCAACCATTATAGAGCCCAAGGTGGCTTTGAGCTCACATTATATCTGATAATGACCTTGAACTTCTGTTTCTCCTCCTTTTACCTCCTAATGACAGTTACAGGTGTGTGTGTGTGTCATCATGCCTGGCTTTATGCCATGCTGGGTTGAACCCAGAGCTGTGTGCATGCTAGGCAAGTGCTCTACTACATTACATTGCCAGCCCTTACTATTTTAAAAGATACATTACTTCTATTATTTAGAATACTCAAAAATATAGCATTCAAATACACAAGGAAACCCAGTTACGGAAGGGTGTCTGTGTCCAGTTTATGTTTTAATGATTATAAGCCTGAGACACCTGATGCTGTTTTGGACTTCTCAAATTTTAGCTCTTCTGGGGGCATCTGTTCTTCCTTTAAAGCTTTATTACTTATTGCTCACCAACTTAATAATTTACATACAATTTAATAAAATAGAGCTGCATGGAAGGGGTCATTTATGGCTGTCTCTTGCCATCACTTTGAAAAATGAGGTAGTGAATAGCCCAAAAGTGTGCTTTCATCTGAAATATGTAATATTGGTAACTGGAGACATTTTTTCAAAACTGACTGTAACCTGGTCTTTCACTGTGTAAGTAACAGCAGAAAACCAGTGGACTATTGAGAAATGAACAGGAGGAAATGTAATACCCTATGGCTCATCGGGATCCTAACACAGACATGGGGAGCAGTGAGGAGAATGTGTTGAGGTTCAGGAACCCTAGGGGAAATATTGTTTTCTCAAGTATAGATTTGAATGTTTTGGAAGTGTTATATGTGTATATAAGTCACTGTGATTGTGTTCACCCCCACTGGGACACACATATTTCTCAGTGTCTCCCACTTGTACCAGCCTCCTTCCTTCCCTCTGGTCCCTTTTGCTTTCCTAGCCTGTGAAAGAAACCACAGGTTCTCTGCTCAGGATGGCAATGGCCATGATGTATGCACAAGATGGCACCCACTGCACGCCCCCTCAATCTTGCATTCCTGCAGTCCTTCAACCTCCTCTTCTGAGACGTTCCCTGGGCCTCAGAGGGAATGACACAGATGTGTTGTGTGAGGTGAAGCAGTCAATAGTCACTTATTTTTAGCACTTTGATAGTAACGGGGTCCCAGCTCTGTCCAGTGTCCACTGCCAAAAGAGGTTTCTCTCCCCTGGCCTGAGAGACGCATTAGTCCATAGGTAAAGACATAAATATTTAGAAGAGAGTTCAACTACATGCTGAGGAAAGATCTTTAAAGAACATGAGAAAAAGCAGCTTGGGACTTTGATTGAATCCAGATCAATGGTTCTGGAGTCTTCCATGTAACTTTCACACTTTCACAAAGGTGACTACTGAAGACCTCTAGGCATTGTGCACTTCCTGTTGGGTTCAGTCATAAATGTTTTGAGACTGTCTCATATAGCCCATGTTGGTCTTGAACTCATTAGATGGAGAACCGATGACCTTAAACTTCTGATTCTCCTGCCTCTGCTGTGGGACTATGTTCTGTTATATTGTAAATATTTGTCCCTCCTACTGATTTCATAAAATGCTGATTAACCAGAGGCAGACAGGAAGTGTATGCTGAGCTACTAAACTCAGAAAACTCTGAGAAGAGGAAGAGTCAGCAGGACAAAGATGCCAGTAGACCCAGAGGAGACCAGGATGCTGCTCTGAGAAAAGGTACTATGCCACATGGCTAAACAAGATAAGAACAATGGTTAAGATAAGCAATCTAGCAGTATGTCTGAGCCATAGGCCAAATAGCATGCAATTAATGTAAGCTTCTATGTGATTATTTCGGACTAAGCAGCATCAGGGCTATGAGTGGGTCCAATCCTTGGGGCTAGACCTCTACTTCCCTATGCTGAGATCACAGGGTTGTACCAACATGCCCAGTTTTATGCTGCCTTGATAATGGAAATAAGGACTTTCTACATGGTAGCCAGTCACTCTGCCAGAGCAAGAAGGAGTCATTCATTTTATTGAATACTCTCTCTGGCTCTCACTCTATAGCAATAAGGTATCGGAAGCAGTATTACTCTTGAAGCAAACCTTCCTGAAAGCATGATTGTGCTTCACCACTTAAATTAATCAGATTTAACCAAGGTCAAAGCCCCATTTTTTTTTTTTTTTTTTTTTTTTGGTAGCTTTAACAAATCCTACTGCTATTGAACTGGTTTCCTGTCTTAGGTTTGCTGGGAGTAGGTGTTGACTGCCCTTTAGAAGCTTGATGACACCCACAGCCCAACGGCAGGAGCTGTGTCTACACAGTGTGAAGGACATCCACTTTAGCAGCCAATAGCCACATGTCACAATGTCACCTTGGCCTTGGCCTGGCAGACTGGGAATGTGGTGGCCCTAGCAACAGTGGTATATGCTCTGGCTCAGGCCTGAGCAGTTAAAAAAAAAAAAAAAAAAAAAAAGGTGGGTTCACCAGTGTTTATGGCAGTTTCCTTATTAAGACTGCTGTTGCAATTTCTTTAAGCAGCTGCAGTTTGATTGGTCAGGCCTAGCTGATAAGGACTGGCAATGAGTCCAATACCCCAGCTACCTGGGTAACCACCTAACATGTAGCACATGTCTGCTTCTCCTCTTGCCATGCCTGGTTGTAAATTTAGCAAATCTAATATCTGTCCTATGGGTCACTGTGAAGTTTCCATTTCCTTTGCAAACTACTTTGAGATCTGTGGTGGAAATGAGAGAAGAGCTGTTAGATTATGCTAACTCAGAGGTAATTCACTCACTTTCGACTCCACAAGGAAATCCCAGAATGCTGACTCGGTGGGTTGTCTTGCATTCCCAGCATCCAGCTGGATTCTTAGGGCTTTCTTTAACAAAGAAGCTTTGTGACAGGAGGTTTCTGGCCTCCTTGGCCAGAGGTCCCAGAACACCTAGCCACCCGCCTCCTTCCTAGGCCCCCCATGACTCAGACATATTAATTTCATGCTGTTTGGCCTATGGTTTAGACTAATTGCTAGCTAGCTCTTTTATCTTAATTCAATCCATTTCCATTAATCTGTCCTGCCATGTGGCCCATAGCTCACCTGTGTTTCTTACATGTTTCTTCCTGGGTGTGTTCACAGCATACAGAAAGACATTCCTACATCAAAGCTTTTAAAGGAAATAAACAAAAACCAGTAACACCTTGTTTAAATTATCTGATGTTTCCTTTGCCAAAGATGGAAAAGATGTAAGACTTTCAGAAAGTGTGGGACACAAACCTTCCACTGCCAAATTTCAAACTCATGAGAACACTGAGTTTTTAATTATTTAACAAATGATCAATTTCTACATTGCACTAGAGGGAATACGTGACACCATCTTCATTTTACATCCAATGTTATTAGTTGTATGATGATGTATCTCGAGTATAAAATGCATAACTGTGCTCAGCAGCAGGCTTCAGTGTGGTGGGTGACTCTAGATTAGCCTTCCTCCTGACCCAAGGCCTCTGTTCTCCTGCTGAAGGGTCTCCCCAGGGTGGCTTCTGCTGGCAAGGCCAGCACAGTGCCTCCTCCAACACAGAGTCTCCCCAGAGGCTCCTCTGGCTTCCTCTGCCTTCTTAGCTTGTGGCTATTGAGCTCAGACTGCACATAGGAATGTCTCTGTGGGCACATTTATGTCTAAATTCCTCATTAAAAAAAGGAATTTAAGAGTTCAGTTTTAAGTGCATATATAAAGTATGAGTATCTTAATGGTATATTTATAACTAGATGTTGTAGTAAGAAGTTTCTGACTGGTCTAGCCCTGAGATCTAGACCTGTAGTCCCAACTAATCACACAAAGTCTTATATTAATTACAAGCTGTTCGGCTTATGGCTTAGGCTCATTATCAGCTAGCCCTTACAACTTAACCCATTGGTATTGTCTTGCCATGTGGCTCATGGCTTACCTGTGTTCCATGACATCTTGCTTTTGGGTGGCTACCTGCAGTATCTCTGTCTGACTCTGGCCCTCCTCCTCCTTTATGCTTGAATTTCTTGCTTGCTTCTAAGATCTTTTGCCATAGGCCAACACAGTTCTTTTATTATCCAATGGTAATTCACAGCACACAGAAAGGCATTTCACATCAAGATGTCATTATATTTTTTTCATCTTCATCGCCCTCCCCACATCCATCTGCATTTCTAAGAGTCCTCATTTGCTAATCCCCTTTCTTGCCCAGAGGCCCTCCCTTCTCCTTCATATCCCATGTTCTTTCTCCTCCACCTTTCTTCTTCCCCCTCTCTTACTCTTCCCTTAAGATAGATCAATCGTTAGCATTGAAGCTTGGATGGAGAAGTAGGTATCCTGGCAGCCAGGATCCAAGGAAAACCACAAAGTCACAGCACACCACAGACGTCACATGAGATAAAGCCAGGAGGGTGGCTGCCTCTTTGCAGGGAACTGAGCAGACAGTCTACATAGAGTTTTTTTTGTTTGTTTGTTTGTTTGTTTTTTGAGGGGAGGGGAATTTTCAGGGTGGGTATTGGTGGGATTTCAAGTCCAGAGCTTGGGCTTTTTATTCTGTAAGGAGGGGCTATGTCCAGCCATTAGGGCAGTTAGAGTGTTCTATGGTTGGAACCTGGCAGTTGGGGACCCTCAGGGGTGGGGCCTGGACCCTCCTGTGTTTCTAAAAACTTATCCTTCCTTCTCTCTTGTAGATACTTTTATAATTTCATAATCTACACACACATACACACACACACATGCATACATTATTATCATATGAGAGCACATACAATATTTGGGTTTTGGTATCTACTTTATTTTACTTAATATAAAGCTCTCCACTTGAATCTATTTTCCTGAAAATGCTATGATTTCATTTTTCTTTGTGGCTGAATAACATTTCACCGTATATATTACCACATTTACTTTACTCATTGACCTACTGATGGATATTTAGACTGTTTTCATGTTTTAGCTATTGCAAATAGTGCAATAGTACTATGCAAGTTATCTCTGTAATAAGTCAGTAGAGTTTTTCAGCTGGATGTACCAGAGTTATGGTATAGCTGAGTCATGTGTTCTGATTTCAGTGTGAAGCACCTACACACTGACTTCCACGGTGCTTACTCTGGGTAGGTCTCTCACCGACAGGGTATAAGGGTCCTCTTTCTCCACATCTTTGCCAGCATTTGTTGTTACTGATGATAACCACTGTGACTTTTACTTTGCATTACCTTGATAGCTAAAGTTTTTGAATATTTTTTCAAATTGCTATTGATGATTTGTTTTTCTTCTGACAACTATAACATTAATTAACCACTTTATTATTATTATTACCACTACTATTATTATTATTTTCCTTACCCACTGCTGCTCCCTGTCCTGTCCCTTCTCCCAGTTCTTCCCAGCTGCTCCTTCCCCCCATTTACTCCCCTAAAGGTGAGTCAATTCAGTCTGGCTTATCCAGTTGAGGTAGGGTCAAATCCCTCCCCCAGGTATCAAGGCTCAGAAAGGTGTTTTCCCACTAGTCATGAGCTTCAAGGAACCAGTTTGTAGGCCTGGGATAGACTCTGGTCCTATTGCAAAAAGCTCCATAAACTACCTGTGTCTTTCGACTGTCACCCACATTCAGAGGGTCCAGATTGGTTTCATGAAGGTTCATTAGCTGTTATTTCAGAGTCTGTGAGCTTCCAAAAGCACAGGATAGCTTGCTCCATGGGTCTCCCCATCATGATCCTGATCCCTTTGCTCATGTTATCTCTGGATCATTATCAGTCCGGTTATTAGATATGGATCTCTGCATCTGCCTACATCAGCTGCTGAATGAAGGTTCAATAATGGCAATTAGGGTGGTCATTTGTAGGCCCCTGTTCTGACCTTCACCTGCACTCTGAGCCTTGAAGGGTACAGCCTGTGGATAACTAGCTGCATATCCTGTCTCCCACTGTCTGGTATGTTTCCACCTTCCTGCCTGTAGGGGTTGCTACAAGAAGCTGGTTTTTTTACCTGAAGTCAGTATTTTGTCAGTTACCTGGGGAACTCTCACTGTGCTTGCACCCCAGATAGTCCCATACTTAAGCTAAAATGGGGATTCAATAAAGTGGCATTCTCCTTGGACAAATGACCCAAGTGTCTGTGTCTTTTTCAATCCACAGGCCTGAGCCTGACTCAATGACCCCAAGCAGTGCAGGCCATTATAGTCATTCTCATGAAAATAGGAAAGGACAGTTTAGTATCCTCTCTACTATGGACTGGCAACCTGGTTGGGCTCGTTCTGTGGGTTCTTGGATGTTCCTTTGTATCATGTTTCTCTCTAATCTCGCAATGGCTCCCTCTATCAGGATACTCACATTTTCGCTCTTTCTGTCTGCTGCTCCCCCTCCCCTTGCTCTACCATCTCATACTCTCATGTTCTCTTACCTCCCCTTACTTCTCCCAAGTCCCTCCCTCCATATGGTCAAAAATCAGGAGATTTTTCTCTATTGCCTCATCTCAATCTGTGGATCTCTCTTAACTTTCTCCTGTTACCTAGCTGCTGGGAAGATTGTGGATTTTAGCCTGGTTATCCTTTGCATTATGTTTAAAATCCATTTATGAGTGAGTACATGCCATGTCTGTCTTTCTGAGTCTGTGTTACCTCACCCAGAATGATACTCTCCAGATCTACCAATTTGTCTGCAAATTTCAGGATGTCATTTTTTTTTCTGCTGAGCAGTTCTTCATTGTATAAATGTATCACAAAATTTTAATCTATTCTTCAGTTGAGGGTCATCAATATTGTTTCCCAGGTCTGACTATTACAAATAATGCTGCTATGAACATAATGGGGTTAGAATGTGCATCTCTTGGGTATATGCCCAGTGTGGTATTGCTGAATCATTGGGGAGATTGATTCCCAGTTTTCTGAAAAACCACCATATTGATTTCCAAAGTGGCTGTACAAGTTTACATTTCAACCAGAAATGAAGGAGTGGTCCCTTTGCTTCACATCCTGTCCAGTATAGGTTATCATCTGTGTTTTTGATCTTAGCCATTCGTACAGATGTAGTATATCAGAGTTGTTTTGATTTGAATTTCTCTGAAGACTAAGGATGCCAAGCAGTTCTTTGTCTTTCAGCCATTTGGAATTCTTTTACTGAGAATTCCTTATTTAGCTCTGTGCCCCATTTTCAATTGGCTTCTGTAGTTTTTTGACCTCTAGTTTCTTACGTTCTCTGTATATTTTAGAGGTCAGTCCTCTGTGTGATGTATGGTTGGTGAAGATCTTTTTCCATTCTGTATGCTGTCATTTTGTCTTATTGACCATGTCCGTTGCCTTACAGAAGCTTCTCAGTTTTAGAAGGTCCCGCTTACTAATTGTTGTGCTCAGTGTCTATGCTACTGGTGTTATATTTAGAAGGTGGTCTCCTGTGTCTATGCATTCAAGGGTATTTCTCTGTGGTGATGTATTTTATATTTAATAAAATCAGCCTGAAATATGAGAAAACAGATCTGCCCACAGTCGAGCCACAAAGGTCAGAGAGTGGAACCTTTAATTCCATTACAGGAATGACAGTTGGTAACTCATACCTTTAATCCCAACATGGGAATTCGACCAGGAGTGGTGACCTACTCCTTTAATCCCATAGCTCCAGAGACAGAGATCTTTCCGTGTTTCTGTGAGTTCAAGGCCTAACTACCACACAGTAGTAGCTCACACTTTAATCTTAACTCTAAAATTATGATGCAGAGTTGAACCTGCAAGTGAAACAATTGGGCAAAGACGATATTTAAGGAGGCATAGGCAGATGGTGTAATATTCTGTAGAAGCAATAAGCCAAGCTGATGACTCTGCAAGATAGCTTTTACCCTGAGAAGCTGGCTGGGTGGTAATTTGCTGTGGTCTGTTTCTTCTCTCTGATATTTCACCTTTCCCCCAGTATCTGGCTTTGAGTTTTCATTTAACAACAACTAGAATTTGTGTTTCATTTCCCACATTTTTGTATCAGGTTCAGTTGACTGGGTTTATGTTGAGGTGTTGATCCACTTGGAGTTGAGTTTTGTGCAGGGTGACAGATAAGGATCTATTTCCATTCTTCTACATACCACCATTTAGTTATGCTAGCACCATTTGTTGAAGATGCTATTTTTTTCCACTGTATATTTTTGGCCTCTTTGTCAAAAATCAGGTGTTCATAGGTGTGTAGATTAATGTTGGGGTCTTCAATTTCATTCCATTGATCCACAATTTTATTTCTATGCCTATACCAAGATATTTTTATTACTGTTGGTCTATACTAAAGCTTGAAGTGAAGGATGGTGATGTCTCCTAAAGTTCTATTATTGAGCAGAATTGTTTTGGCAAACCTGGGTTTCTTGCTATTTTATATGAAGTTGAATGTTGTTTGTTAAAGGTCTGTGAGAAATTGTGTTGGGATTTTGATGAGCAGTGCATTGAATCTGTAGATTGCTTTTGGTAAGATTGCCATTTTTTACTATGTTGATCCTACCTATCCAGGACCATGGAAGATCTTTCCATTTTTCTGATATCCTCTTCAATTTCTTTCTTTCATAACTTAAAGCTCTTGTCATACAAGCCTGTCACTTCTTTGGCTGGAGTTACCCCAAGATATTTAATAATATTTGCAACTCTTTGCAACTTCTTTGGGTGATGTTTCCCTAATTTCTTTTTCATCCCTTTTATCATTTTTGTATAGAAGGGCTATTGATATTTTTTAGTTAATCTTGTATCCTGATACATTGCTGAAGCTGTTTATCAGCTATAGCAGTTCCGTGATAGAATTTATGGAGTTGCTTGTGTGTACAATCATATCATCTGCAAATAATGATAGTTTGACTTCTTCCTTTCTAATTTGTATCTCTTTGATCTCCTATTGCTATGTTATTGTTTTAGCTAAGACTTCAAGAACTATATTGAATAGATATGAGGAGAGGAAATAACCTTGTCTTGTTTCTAGTTTTAATGGAATTACTTTAGTTTTTCTCCGTTTAGTTTGATGTTGGCAGACAACTTGTTGTATATCGCCTTTATTATGTTTAGGTATTTTTTCTGTATCCCTGATCTTTCTAGGATTTTTGTTATGAAGGAGTTTTGGATTTGTCAAAGGCCTCTTAAGCATCTAATGAGACTGTCATGTGGTTTTCTCTTTCAGGTTGTTTATATGATAGATGACATTGACAGTTTTTCATATATTGAACCATCCCTGCATCTCTGCATGAAGCCTACTTGATCGTGGTTGATGTTTTTTTTTATATATTGTTGAATTTGGTTCTTCAGTATTTTATTGAGTATTGTTGCATCAATTTTCATCAGGGAGATTGGTATGTAATTCTCTTTTTTTGTTTAATCTTTGTGTGGCTTGGGTATCAAGGTGACTGTAGCCTCATAAAAAGAGTTTGGCAGTGTTTTTTCTGTTTCTATGGTGTGGAACAATTTGAAAAGTATTGGTATTAGTTCTTTGAAAATCTGGTAGAATTCTATGCTGAAACCATTTAATCCTGAACTTTTTGTGATTGGGAGGATGTTTATAACAACTTCTATTCCCTTCAGGGACTTATGGGTCTATTTAGGTCATTTATCTGGTTATGATTTAATTTTCTTAAGTGATACCTGTCCAGAAAGCTGTTCGTTTCTTTTCTTTTAGGTTTTCCAATTTAGTAGAGTACAGGTTTTAGAAGTATGACCTGATGATTCTCTGAATTTCCTCAGTGTGTGTTGTTATGTTTCAGTTTTCATTTTTGATTTTGCTAATTTGGGCTCCTCTCTCTCTCTGTCTCTGTCTCTGTCTCTGTCTCTCTCTCTGTGTCTCTCTCTGTGTCTCTCTCTCTCTGTCTCTCTGTCTCTCTCTCTCTCTCTCTCTCTCTCTCTCTCTCTCTCTCTCTCTCTCTCCCCTCTCCCTCTCTGTCTTCTGGTTAGCTTGGATAAGCATTTATCTTATTGACTTTCTCAAAGAACCTTCTTTGTATTGTTCTCTTTCTTTCAATTTTATTGATTTCAACCCTGAGTTCCTTTCCTGACATCTACTTCTTCTGGATGAGTTTGCTTCTGATTGTTCTAGAGTTTTCAGCTGTGCTGTTAACTTTCCTGTGTAAGATTTCTCCAAATTTTTTATGTAGGAATCTAATGTTATGATTTTTCCTCTTAGTACTGCTTTTATGTCCCATAAGTTTGGGTATGTTGTGGATTCATTTTCTTTGAATTCTAGGAAGTCTTTTATTTCTTTCTTTACTTCTTGCTTGACACAGAGATGGTTCAACTGAGAGATGCTCAGTTTCCATGAGTCTGTAGCTTTCTGTGGTTATGTTGTTATTGAATTCTAACTTTAGTCCATGGTGGTCTGATAGGATACAAAGAATTATTCCAATTTTTTAAACTTCATATTTTTTTGGTCATGTTTGTGGTCAGTTTTAGAGAAAGTTCCATGAAGGTACTGAGAAGAACGTATATTCCTTTGCGTTTGGGTGGAATGTTCTGTAAATATCTATTAAGTCCATTTGAGTCATAACATCTGTTAGATCATTTCTCTGTTGAGTAGGTAGACCTATCCATTGGTGAGAGTGAGGTATTGAAGTCTCCCACCATTAAAGTGTGGGGTTTGATTTTAGATTTAAGCTTTAGTAATGTTTCTTTTACATATGTGGGTGCCCTTGTGTTAGGGGCATAAATGTTCAGGATAGAGACTTCATCTTGATGGATTTTTCCTGAGATTAATAAGTAATGTTCATTCTGGTCTCTTTTGATTGATTTTAGTTTGAAGTCTATTTTGTTAGACATTAGAATAGCTACACTAGCTTGTTTGTTAAGTCTATTTTATTGGAAAGTCTTTTCCCAATCCTTTATTGTGAGCCAGTGTGTGTCTTTGAAGTTGAGATATGTTTCTTATATGCAGCAGAAAGATGGATTCTGGTTTTTAATCCATTGTGTTAGTCTGTGTCTTTTTATAGATGAATTTATTCCATTGATATTAAAGGATATTAATAACCTGTGATTGTTATTTCCTGTTATTTTTTGGTGGTTTTGTGTGTGTGTGTGTGTGTGTGTGTGTGTGTGTGTGTGTGTGTGTATGTGTGTGAACTTTCCGTCTTTGGATTTTTCTTTTGTGGGATTTTTTATTGTTTGTGGCTTTGTGAGTCTATCTAGCTTCCTTAGGTTGGAGTTCTCCCTCTCTTTCTGTAGGGCTGGATTTGTGAACAGATATTGTTTAAATCTGGTTTTGTCATGAAATATCATGCTTACTCCATCTATGGTGATTGATAGTTTTACTGGATATAGTAGTCTGGGTTGGGAACTGTGGTCTCTTAGTGTCTGTATGACATTTGAACAGGCCCTTCTTGTTTTCATTGTTTCAGTTGAGTAGTCAGAAGTTATTCTGGTGGGTCTGCCTTTTTTTCTCTGCAGCTCTTAGTATTCTTTCTTTATTCTGTAGGCTTAATGACTTGATTATTATGTGGCGAGCAGACTTTTTGGGAAAATATAGTCTACTTGCTGTTCTGTAAGCTTCTTGCATCTTTATAGGCATTTCCTTCAGATTGAGAAAGTTTTCTTCTATGATTTTGTTGAAAATATTTTCTTTGCCTTTTTCCTGGTCTTCTTCTTCTCCTCCTCCTCCTCCTCCTCCTTCTTTTATTTCTATTATTCTTGGAGTTAGTGCTTTCATGGTGTCCCATATTTCCTGGATGTTTTATGTTATGACTTTTTTAGTTTTAGTGTTTTCTTGCATAAGATTCCACTATTGAATCTTCCACACCAGAGATTCTCTCTTCCATTTCTTGAATTCTATTGGTTATGCTTGCATCTGTAGTTCCCGTTTGTTTCTCCAGATTTTCTATTTCCAGCATTCCCTCTCTTTGTGTCTTCTTTATTGTCTCTATTTCAATTTTTAAATCTTGAAATGTTTCCTTCACCTGTTTGATTGCTTTTTCTTAGTTTTATTGGTTTTCTTTATTTTTTTTTAGAAATTTGTTAATCTCTTCCAATTTTTTGTATGTCTTTGTATCTTTGTATCTTTAAATCCAATTCTTTGTATCTTTAAGATAATATTTTATTTTTCTCTTTTAAGGCTTCTATTGTCTTCATTTAAGCCATTTTTAAGGTTGTTTCCTTTGCTTCTTCTACATTGTCATGACCAGGTCTTGTAGAACCACTAGATTCTTGTGGCACCATATTATTATGTTGTTATATGTATTCTTGCACTAGTATCTGCCCATTGCTTTTTTGGATCAATGCAGGATGTCTCTGTATCTCAGGGAGCTTTTTTTTTTTGTGCAATCTGTTCTGGCTGTGTCTGTGTCTCAGAAAGCCTCTCTTGGTCCAGTCTGTGCTCATGGTCCACTTAGAGGTACTGTATTCTGTGTCACAGTGATCTGTTCCTGATGTAACTAGAGCTGGCTGATTCTGTGTTTCAGGGATCCAATCTTGATCCACTATGCACTCTTAATCTAAAAGGAGCTCTTTATCCTATAAGAGCTCTTAATCCAATAGATGCTGGTTAATTGTGGGTCTATGGAACTCCCCTTGATCCAATAGGTACTGACAAACTGTGGGTGTCAGGTCCCACTGAGGTCACTGGGAGATGAAGTAGGTGGGCTTTAGGGTAAGATTTATAGATGGGTTGTCCAGAAAACTGGATTTTACAGGGGAGCTCTGTCCTTCAGGTATTTTCCCTGCTGGCCTGGATTTAGGGGAGAGACAAGTGGGAGTGAAGTTCCAAGGGTTGGGTCCCAGGACCTGGGTCATAGATACTGTGCCATTAGCCTTTCTTTATCTGAATGATCTGTTGTTTTGTTATTTTAATTTTTGCAGTTATTTATTCATGTTAGATATTAATCCCCTGCATGATGTACACTTGGCAGATTTTTCCATCCTGTAGCTGTTTTTTCATTATCGTGGTTGTTTGCTGTGCAGATGTCCTTTAATTTTGGGTCATCCATTTATTATTTTTCAATATTCTTTTACAGGCTAGATATTGAAGTATTTTTCAGAGAGTTCTTTTTAATGCCTAGATATTGAAGTTTTTTTTTTTTTACATTTTTCTCTTGAAATTTCAAAGTTTAATGTCCTAAGAGTCATTTTCTGATCTATTTTAAATTGAGTTTTGTATAGGGTGAGAGATATGGATTTAATTTCAAGTTTGGGCATGTGAATATTTACTTTTCTAGCTCCATTTGTTAAAGCTGCTAACTTTTTTTTACAGTGTATGTTTTTGAGATCTTTGTCAAAGTAAGAGACTCTAGTCTATCCTGTTGGTTTGCAGGGTTTTTGTTTTTTGCCTGCAGTTTGATGTCCTTGCTGCTATGGGCACATTTTGAGATTACAAACTGTGATGCCTTCAGCTTCACTCCCTCTGCTTAGGATTATTTGGCTATTTGGGATATTTTTGGCTTCTATATAAATTTTATGATTGATTTATTTTCTGTTCTGTAAGGAATGCAACTGAAATTTCAATGAAGCTTGTATTACATCTATAGAATGCTTTCAGTAACATAGCCACTTTTGTTTATCAATTCAGCTAGTCACTATGTTTGGGAAATCTTTCTGTCATCTGGTGTCTTCTTCAGTGCCTAAGATTTTTATTGCAGATATGTTTATATTTTTATTATGGTTTATTTCTAGATTCTTAAAAATCTATTGTGAGTGGGATTGTGTTACACAAATTCTAGTTGTTATTAAATGAAAACTCAGAGCCAGATATTGGGGAAAAGGCTGGAATACCAGAGAGAGGAAACAGACCACAGTCAATTCTCACCCAGCCAACTTCTCAGGGTAAAAGCTATCTTCCAGAGTCCTCAGCCTGGCTTGTTACTTCTATAGAATACCACACTACCTGTCTACGCCTTCTTAAATATCTTCTTCATCCAGTTGTTTCACTTCCAGGTTCAACTCTGTGTCATAATTCTAGTGTTAAGATTAAAAGTGTAAGCTACTGCTGTGTGGTAGTTAGGCTTTGAACTCACAGGAACACAGAAAGATCTCTGTCTCTGGAGTTACGAGATTAAAGGCACAAGTCACCACTTGTCTTGGATTAAAAGTGTGAGTTACCACTCTCTTACCCTCTGGCTTGACTATGGTTGAATCTGTTCTCTGATATTCCAGACTGATTTTATTAAATATAAAATAGATCACCACAGGATTGTTTTCCTGATTTCTGCCTTGATACATTTATTTTTGGAATATAAAATAAGTACTGATTTGTATGTTGTGTATGTGACTATTTGTCAGAATATACATTAGTTCTTTGAGTTGTGAAGGGGAATGTTAGGGTCTTGTAAGTCTAGGACCATGTTAGCCTTCCCTTTCCTGCATGTGTCAACTATTTCCTTCTCAGTGCTCTGGGTAAGACTGAGCATTACATTGAATAAGAACAGTTTCAGAGTGGGCATCACTATCTTTTTCGTTCAGTTTTACTTCATTTCTTATAGTCCTGACCGTAGACTTGCTGTTTATAACCCACATCATGTTGAGATATGATCCATTTAGTCTTCATTTTCTCAATTCTATTGCATGAAAGGATAGTAAGCTCTGTTAAAGCCCTTTTCTGAATCTGCTGAGGAATGATTGCTAAAAAATATTATTTTAAGATGTGTTATATTTATTTATGCTGTGAAATGTTTGTTTAATGAAGCAAATAGGTGTCCCATTCTTTTATGTTGAATTTGTTTAATTCTGTAACGCTGTGTTACTTTTCCTGTCTAAAACACTTGATGGTCTAATACAGAGCTGAATGGCCAGTAGCAAGGCAGGAAAAAGAATAGGTGGGGCTCACACTAGAGAGAATAAATAGAAGAAGAAATCAGAGAGGAAGAAAGAGCAAGAGAACAAGGAGAGGAGGATGCTAAGAGACCAGCCACTCAGTTATGCAGCAAGCCACAGAGTAAGAAATTAAAAAGGTATGCAGAAATAGAGAAAGATAAAGACAAGACACAAAGGGTAGATGGGTTTATTTGATTTTTAAAAGATGGCTAGAAATAAACTAAGCTAAGAATAACCTGGAATTAACCTTCATGTGTAATTTATTCGGGATCTGGGTGGCAGCCACCCAAAAGAGCACAAAAACTAATAGCCAATAGTAATGTGATTTCTACCCTCAAGTCTATTTATAATGTTCATATTCATATATATATATGATTTGTGTTTGTTCAATATACCTTGCCTTTCTAGGATGAAATCAACTTGGTTGTGATGTATGGTCTTCTTAAGGTGTTTTTTTAACATAACTTGTAAGATTTTTATTAAAAATACTTGAGTTTACATTTGTCAATTGTCTATTGTCTTCTTTCCATGCTGTCTCCTTGCTCTGTTTTTGGTATCAATGAAAAACTGGATTCATAAGATGGTGTGGCAGAGGGTCTTTTTTTCAGCTTCGTGGAACAGCTTGAAGATGATTGATGATGCTTTTCTTAAGGTCCAGTAGGATTCAGTAGCGGCTCCTTCTCATCCTGGGCTTTCTTGTGGATGACTTTACATCTGCTTTAAGGTTGTCACTTATTATGTATCATTTAGTTTCTATACTTTCTTGTCTGGTAGTTACATAAATTTATCTATTTCTCCTAGATTTTTTAGGCTTTCTTGGGAGGATACAATTTTTTTGAATATTTATAAATGGTAATCTGGATTTTATTTGATTTTTATCTGTAAAGAATATTGTTATTTAATTCTTTTCTTTCTGTTTGTTAGTTGGGCTTGAAATCTGTCAAACTTGCTTCTTTTTTCAATATCCAACTCTTTGAATGGTTCTATTTTTTTCAGCTTCAAATTTTTATTACAAATTTGTAAAAAGCATAAGTTAAATTTAAACATCAAATAACAAAAAAACAGGGATTATTATTTTACTAGAGAACTCCCTAAACCTTTTCATATAAATAGGAGAATCCATGTAGACATGAGCTCCACATGGATTCCTTATCTATACCAAAGTTTAAAAATATTTTTCTTCCAGAACAGCTATTACATGAATTCTATTTGGTATTATAATTAAAACCCAAGGCCAGATATTGTTTAAAAAAAAACTGAAGTATTAGAGAGACAGGGAAAAAATGCAGCCAATTCTCACCTAGTCAACTCCTCAGACTGAACGGGATAGGGCCTATCTCCAGGAGTCCTCAGACTGACTGGGTGGGCAGGCAAAGGGAAGAACTTCTGCCTTCTCCTCCTTACCTTCTCCCACCAGCTATTTCAGTTCCTGCATCAACTTTCTTGGAGCCAGAATTAAAGGTGAGTCACCACCACCTGGTTCTGTTTGGCCTTGAACTCACAGAGATTCAGAGGATCTCTGCCTCCCAAGTGATGGGATTAAAGGGGTGAGTGGCTTGGCTGTGTGAGTGGCTCTGTTCTCTGATATTTCATACTATTTTTTATTAAATATACAATATATCACCACAGACAGCATTTTAAAGTGTTAACTCCATATGTTACTACTTTTAATTTTAATCTTACTTTTTTCCTTTACACAATTTCCACTTCATTAATTTTTGTCCTAATCTTTATTTATTTGGCCATGTGGTGCTTTGGGGCTTATGGCTTGATCTTGTTTCTTTTTCTTTTTTCTTTTCTAAAACAATAAGGGGCATCATTGGGTTATTTATTTGAAATATCTGTTTGGGTTTTTTTTTTGCTGTATATATCTATAACTATAACTTTCTTCTTAGAAATGTTTTAGTTGTATCCCAAAGGGATACAACTTTCATTTTATTAGATTCCAGAAACTTTTAAATTTCTTCCTTGATTTCCTCAGTGACAAACTAGCCATTCAGTTTTCAGGTATTTGTGTATTATCTGTGTTTTTGTCTTAGTTTCAGTCTATTGTTATCTGAAAAAATATAATTGGTTCTTTTTTTTTTTTCAGGACTGTTTTACGAACTAGAATGTGGTATATTTGAAAAGGTTCCATGGCTGCTAAGAATAATGTATAATCCATTTCTAGCAGGTGAAATGTTCTGTAGATGTCTCTTACATCTGGTAGATTTGATGTAGCTTAACTCAGTAGTTTCTTTGTTGAACTTCAGCTTGGATGACCAATCCAAGGTTCAGTGTTCACCCACTATTATCATTAGAATTTGGTTTCTTATGCTACTAATTCTTTTTATGAAATTAAAAGCTTCAAAATACAGTGCACATATTTACACTTGTTATATCATCTTGTTGAATTGTTCTCTTTATTACTGTAGTAATAAAGTACTACAGTGTAGTAGCTTTCTTTATAACTTCTACATAACTTTGCTTTGAAGACTGACTTAACAAATATTATACCCTAGCTTTTTGGGGCTTCTATTCAAGGCCTGATAGACTGACTTCTTCCCTTTAACTGCCAGGCTTTGGGTGTCTTCAGCAGCAAGTACACTTCTACTTCTTGGAGACAATAGCTTATTGGATCTAGTTTTAATTTACCCAATCTGTTTCTCCTCCTCCTCTTCCTCCTCCTCCTCCTCCTCCTCCTTTGGAGACAGGGTCTTGAGGGTCTCACTGTATAGCCCTGGCCTGGAATTAATTTTGCAGACTAAGCTGACCTTGAATTCATAGAAATTCACCAGCCTTTGTCTCCCAAGTTCTGACGTTAAAGGCTTGAGCCATCATGCCAGACTGGTTAAATGTTGGTCAGTTCAGATCATTTACATTTAAGATACATTAAGATAACCTATTGAGAGACATTTATTATTTCTGGTACTTCACAGATTGCTGTACTTGTATAATTGTGTATCTTTCCTCACCCCCATAGTTTTAGGGATTTGCTGGTTAACTATACAGTAGATTCATTTTTAGTACTCCGTTTTAAAATCCAATTCTTTCAAAGATTTAGAATTGATTTTTCCTAGACTTCTCTGATGGAGACTGATTTTTCTGCTTCTCACACTTCTCTGGGGACCATGCAGGTATAGTGCACTTGGTTTGGCTTATTTCTCATGCACTGACCATTCTTCATACTTTTCAGGAATCTTACCATGACTGCTGTGTATCCTAAAGCACTGTCTCTCTTTGAAATGGATTCTATTTTTTCTTATTATGATTCTTCTCCTTTAGTACATTATGTGGAGGTGGCTTTTAGTCTGCTGCTTCCCAAATTGCTCCTTCTAATGAGGATTTCAGGAGTGTGGATGAGGAACTTGTCCTCAGGATTGCTTCTCCAACAATGCCACCTTCAGATGCACTCCAGTTCTGTGGTGCTGGCGATAAGGACTTCAGCACAGGAATGGGTCTGAGACACAATTCACCGGCTCCATTCTCCAGGTCAGCTGTGTTTCGAGGCTCTCCTTCCAAACGCCATCAGGTTTTAACTGTACAAACACACAAACAAACATACAAACTAGTTCTCTTTCTTATGCTCACCTCTTGGAAAGGATCCCTTTGGTAGGAAGTTCAGGCATAGGTGAGAAGATCCAATCTTGATATCAATCTCTTTGCTTTGACCCTGTCTTCATGCCTCCTTTATCAAACCACACCTACTCTTATTTGACTTTTATCCAGTCTTGGTGTAACTGGTGGAAACAGATACAGAGATTCACAGCCAATTAGCACCTAAACTTGGGAAATCCTGCTGAAGGGAAGAAGAAAGGACTGCAGGAGACAGAAGGGTCAAGAAATCCCACAAAAATAACCAACCTCACTCTCAGGAGCTCACAGAGACTGAACCTGCATTGATCAACCTAGGCCTTGCACACATATGTGACACTTGTGTAGCCTGGTCCTCATGTGAAATTCCCAACGGAGAGCAGGGGCTGTCTGTCTCTGAACACTTAGGCTGCCTCTTGGGAACTTCTTCCTCACACTGGGTCATCCTACCCAGACTTACAATACAAGGAGAGGTGCTTAATCTTATGGCAACTTGATATGCCATGCTTTGTCGACATCCGTGAGAGCCCTGCTCCTTTCTGTACAGAAACAGAGGAAGAATGGATTGATGTGGGGGCGGGGAGATAGGAAGGGAGGAGGGAGGGAAAATGTGATCAGGATATAAAATAAATAAATACACTTGAAAAAGAAGGATATGGGGCCCAGTGAGCTGAGACAGTAGGTGGGCACAGACTGTAGTGCGTGATGATGGGATCTGATTCCAGGACCTGTGTGGTAGAGATGATTCCTCAAGGTGTCCTCTGACAACTCATACCCCGTGCTGCACTGGCCCGTGTACATGAACACACTAGATAAAAATGTAATGTTTGTGAAAGTCAGCATCTTTAGACTTTTTGTACCTTTTCATATACCTATTTTTGAGATTGTATCCTGAGGAAATAATGTACATACAATGAAAAAGAAAATAAATAAACAAATAAATTAATATATTTTTTTAAATAAGAAAAATTATCTTAAATTTATTTACATATTATGAGACCTTAGAATTCACTATCTGAGGTCACCTACTCTAATTTTTTTTCTACTAGTGTTCTATGTATCAGTGCTTGAAGCTCAGTGAAGTGATGTCCACAGTGGGATTCTGGGCCATGGTGATGAGTAGGCTAGAGTTTTGAGGGAAGGGAAACAGGGCTGGGTTATATGGTCTCTTACAGTACAGTACAGTTACAAGTTAAGACTCCTGCAGCCAGGGATTCATAACTCAAACATTCTGAGCAAGAATGGGAAGGTGAAAAGATGGGGCATCTCTGCCTTGACTGAGAAACCAGAATCTCCAAGGGCTGATGTGGTGACCCCTCGCCACACTGTCATGGATTCTGAAACATTCTGTCCTTGAGGTGTGTTTCTTACCTCAAGCATTTAGGGTAGGTAATTCCCAAGACCCCACCTGTCTCTCTAATGCCCTTCTCATAATTTTAAACAAATAATACTTACTTAGTATATAAAACTTTGAAGGGTTAACTGTGGCCATATGCTTCTGTGCTCCCATATCTTGGGGTTAGAGACAGGAGGATTTCAAGTTTGAGGCAATCTGTGTAAGAAAAGATCCTGGGCTTATGAGAAGGCTTACCAGGGAAAGGTACATATTGTACAGACTTCGGGACATGAATTTAATTCCTTGGACCCACATAAAAGTGGAAGGAGAGAACCATTGCACATAGCTGTCTATATTGGTGCCATGACTTGTACCACACATACAATAATTTTTTAAAATTAAAAAAGATTATGTCTGAAAAACAAGCAATTCCCCCCAAAAAAATTTCAGAAAATCTTTAAGTGTGGTTTTTTTTTTACCTCTTGTGACTCTTTTACCCAGTGGTAATTTCTGTTTGGACCCTTGGTTGTTCTTTTTCTTTCATGTATCTGCATAGAGATACTAGAAACATTTAGAGCACAGGACTATGTTCAGGGTACACTTTCATATCCTGTTTGTTCCCGCTGAAATGCTTCCTCAGAGCTGACAGAGCTATCTCTAGGCTGTCAATGCTCATGTATGTCCTATGTAATGATCTCATAATACCACATGAGATTCCCATGTTTTTATTGGCTGTTCCTTTGTTTTACAATTAGAAGGAACATAAATATTTAAAAACATTTGATGATTACATTAGGCTAATATCCTAAAAGTATAGTGGCTGAGTTGATGGTCATGGGATATTGATAAATGTGCTAATTTATTACTGTTGTCTCTGGCTATATTCTAGTGATGTGCTTGCATTACAGCTACCCACCATGTGTGCAGACAGTTCTTCATGAAGTGAGAAGTCAACAACCATTATTATGCTATGGAGGAAACAGAGGAACTGATTTCCCCATTGTAGGGATCATGGAGTTGGCTTGATCTAGCTGCCTTGAGAAGTTCATCATAGGTTTTTCAGGTTAGAGTCCATGGCTCCTGGGGCACAATGTGCCTTCCAGTTCCTGAGAGACTTATGCACTCCCTAGGTACGGAAGCATTCAAGACACTTTGTGTTTCTCTGTATGATCCCTTAGTAGTCAAGGAAACATGAAAACTTGACAGGACAATTGGTCTTAGACATGAATTTCGTGCACCCTGTATAACTTACAACCTCACTGTATTCTGGTAACTACAACTGTACTGATCCTTGTAATTCTCAATATATCCTCTTTCTGATAATAGTATAAAATGTCTGATTGCTCTCAATAACATTGTCACAGCTTCTATTGTGCTGTGGCTCTCCAGTCTGGCCTGATTTCAGTCCTCTTGGCCATATCAAGTGACCTTGGCCTGGTCAGTAAGTGTGGGCACTTATTTCCCATAGTTTGAGGTCATGGTCTCTACAGTAGCCGCACATCCCACTATTCAAATGTTTTGGGCTTTGGGGGAAGAGAATCTCTTATTTCCCTTTCTTGTTGCTTGGTTCAGTTCTTCTATTCCTACAACTCAGGATTACCTGCCTAGGGAATGCTGATCCCACAGTAGGTTGGTTTCCCGAATAGTTGCCATCATTTAGATACTCCCTTCCCCCCACTCCCTGGACACAAGTCTATAGGTCAATCTGACCTACACAGTCCCTTACTAAAACCTGGGTAACTCAAGATTGTGTCAAGTTGACAGTTTAAACCAACCTTTATGAGTACAAGGCCAGGAACTCAGAGAGAAAAAAGCACTTTCAGAAACCAGTTGCCCACCTTTTTTTTTTTTTTTTTTTTTTTTTTTAACTTTAGATAAGTTCTACTCAATAACAGAAAGCAAAAAATGTAATGAGCTAACCCAATTGGCAGTGGCTCACATTTCTCCCTATGATCACAGAATATAAAAGGTAGAAGGCAAATCCTTGGTGTCAACAGACTCAGATCTCATGAACTGGGAAACTGGGCAGTATGAATGGGAACAATGGCCAGATCTGTGTCCAGGTTAATCTCATAGTCATTTGAGAGAAACCAGTACACCACCCTAGGGAACTAGAAAGGCCTCTCTAGCTGACCTTTTTTTCTAATCCCTCTGTTTCAATCATTTCTTTACTATGGAATATTATAGGTCTGTGAGATGTACCCACAATCCAGCTTACTAAATAAAACGTTAACAACACATTAAGAAATGCTCATTTCTTCATTCTGGGACTCTTAGCGCGCGCCCCCCCCACACACACACCTTTTTTAAAACATGGGATTCTAACTATAAAAACACAGGATTTTTTAATTACCGATTTTTAGCTAAAGTATAATTATATTATCCCTCTCCTCCTTTATCTAAACCCTTCTCTCCACTGCCTCTCAAATACAGCCCACTGAGTCCGCTTTGTGTTCCTTGTATGTATATGATTTTGTATCTGACCACTTGGTATTATTGGATAACCAGTCAGCGGCTTTCCCCTGGAGAAGACTAAATCTCCATCTCTCAGAAGTCTTGAGCTGTGCTAGCTCCTCGCCTCCGGGTGGGTGGCGCCTTGTGAGATCTCTCATCTCATTAGCATGTCGGCTGGAGTTGCCCGGGTTGAGGTCTTGTTTATTTGTGCATCCGTGTTGTTGAGCTTTCACGGCCGGAGCTGCCCTGTCGTATCCAAAATACACAATCTAGATCTGATTTCCTGCTCCATGACATTAACTATCTTTTCACTTCCTGTTCTTCGGCCTTTTTCTGAGATTAGAATTACAGTTGGGCTGCCATTCCTACCCAAAATTCATGTGGGTTCTGGAAATCCCAACAACCAAGGTCGTCACACTTGGCAGCTAGTGCCAACTCACCAGCCCCCCCCCCGCCCCCTCCTGCATTTATTGAAGGGTGCAGGAAAGATGGAGAGAGCTGAGGAACCAAGGTGCCCAGACCCGACCCTCGGGACTTGAGCAGGGGTGGACTAACCTGTAGGGAGGGATGAAAGGGCAGGAAACACCGGAATGACAGCCAGACAAGGGATTCGGATCAGGCTGCGAAAGTTTATTCTCACACAGGAGCTTATACACTTCTCCAACGGGGAAATGCTATTCTGGAAAAGGTGAATGGGCAAGATGCGGGGCAAGGTGGTCGACTGTTGTGCAGGGTGAGAAGGTTAGCAGTCATGGAACACTGCAAGGTTGCCTAGCAACTTAACCAGTAACTGTTCTAAATAAATTGCCTAAAAGAAAGGGGTAAAGGGTAGGGCTATTGTGTTAGTAAGGGAGAATGGGATTTTCCTCAAAAGACTATTATGTTAGTCATAAGAATGGAGAAATACTTTATGCCTTGGTTCCCAGCACCAAGTGTCCTGCCCCAGAAACAGGAAAGATGGATATCCCACAGTCATCTACAGGACTGGCCTGGTGAAGAGACCACTGACCCAAACTTTGGACACTGCCATTGACATTGGCACTGGGGACCTTACTGATGACTGTAACCAGAGTGCTTGTCATACTGTTGAAGCAAGCAGAGAATACTTGTTTTATCGAGTAGTGGAGAGAACAGGTGGAAAGGTGGTACAAAAAGCCTCTCCCTATAGACAAGTCTTGGAAAGGAAGAAGCAAAAGGAACCTGTGTATTCGTAAAGGCAGACACAGGGTCAAGCATGACTGGGGAAGCCTCACCTTCAGAGCAATGCAGAGTCTGTAGTGCCCCGGAACAGATATGGTGTGGTGAAGCACAGAAGTCTGTTTCCAGTTTCATCTATTGGTCTCTGAAGAAAGCAAGGTCAATTGTTGCTTATTAAGAAAGGTCACAGCATAGAAGGGTTAATTAAGGACAAGAAAGCAATAGGATCAGCAATTGTACTTTTATTTCTATTTTTTAAAATATTTCATGAGAAAAATTAAATTTAAAAATCCCTTAAGATGTTTACAATGAACAAAAGCAGTCTGTAGATCCTGTTGACTGCATTATCCCTGAGGAAGCTGCCACCATGTACAGTTGACCTATGTACTATGTGTGTTCCTCCAGACCCTGCAATTCCCCATCTATTTATCTTTCTTTGGAAACAAGAGAATGGACAGCTGACGCCTGGTCTTTCAGGCTGAAAGTCCACACTGTCATTGATTTGGGCAACCATTAGAGAGCAAACCTTTCAGAGCATAGGAAAACTTAACTAAGAACAAAACACCATGGCCAATGATACAGAGTAAAGAAGAGTCAGAAGCAGACTCTGCTCCTGCACAGTTCATGGTTTGTGACAGATGAGCTTGCACTGGGTTTCAAAGAGCACTGAGATTCCACCAACCCAGAGTCTGTGGCTGTTTCTAGGCTAAGTTTCAAAACTTACCACTCATTGATTTTCAACCCTGACCTAGTGGTACGTTGATAGTCCCCTGTAAGAAAACACTGGCCTGAGGCTAGAGATGTAGAGGCCTTCCTGAGGGCAGGTTCCCACTGGCCTGACACTGGTACAATTCACTTAGAAATAAATAGTGATTGCTAATTTTATTTTTAGCATGAAATTGAGCTAGGTCTTCAGACTTTCCCTTTGGCCCTTCTCCCAGGCATATTCCATATATCACCTACTGTGAATGCTAACAATATGGATCTGTTCAGTTCAATGGAAAACAACTGGCTCCCTGCCCCTCAGCCTGATTCTTCAGATCTGTGGCTGTGGGAGAGAGAGAAGACTGTTAGTTTGCCACCAAGACACCAGATTGAGATTAGAGCTCTGTCCTTTGTCTAGGGAAAGAATGCGGGTGGCAAAGGATTACACAGATTAAATGAGGCGTCCTCAGAGTTATCATGTTGGCCTAGGCCCTGGTTCCTAACGTGACTGATTCCAACCAGTGCTGTACAAACTTTTTATTTAAATCAAAAGAAAATTACCATAAAAAATAAAGTTGGATAGGAAATGCTAGCCTTTTTTAATCTACTCATTTTCTTGTAAACAAGGGGAAGCTGAGCTAGCAAGGTATCCTTGACCCACTAGCAAGCCAGCTCAGTGGGTAAAGATATTTGCTACCAAGACTGATGACTGGCGTCCAGTTCCCAGAATCCATTCAGAATCCCCAGGGTGAAGAAAAGGCTTCCACAAGCTGTCGTCTGAAATACACACCAGCACACACACACTCTAAATATTTAAAAATTGATAATAAACCTTGTCCATATTTCTGAGGTGCTGTGTAATGTTTGGGCATGTGTTTCTGTGGGATAATGTTCAGGGAAGGACAACACTCCTTTATCTAGAAGCTTTGACAAATAGCAAATCCTGCAGAGTTCAGGACCATGACTCAGCACTTTGGCTCCACTCCCAGGGGGCATCCTCCTCCCTCAGAAGCTGAGTTTCAATGCCATACTCGGTGACTCAGCTGTCATGACCTCTTTGCAAGTTCCACAGCATGTCTCATGGCCAGGGCTCTTAATCAGAGGCAAAGCCTTCTGATCCATGCTGATGGGCCAGGAGCTGCTACTTCCTTGGGGAAATGAGGAGTGTCCCTGGGCCCGTGCCGTGCGGGATGGGGGTTCTGGGAGAACTTGGCTAAAGCTTTTTTGTGATAAAAGGCACTCTGAGGTTGTGAGTTATTACAGAGAAGCTCACCAACTCTTCTCCGTGTTGATATAAATAGTTCTCACTGGCAGCACATGGAAGAGAGGCAAACATTATGAACACTAGGACAGGCTAACAAACAAGCCTCTGGGATGTGGGCCCAGCCACTGTAAGCCCCCTCGGCACGGGGCTGCGGGGGGGCGAGGCAGAACCGAGAACAATGCATTAGTCACTGGTGAGCCAAGGGAGAAAGCCGTTTGGGTAATTAGTGATAATTAGGACGCCAAGCCACATAAGGAGGAAAACGGGCATGAGGTATGTATGTATGGCAGTTGTGCCAGGTCCATGTTTAAATATTAACTAAGAAATCATTAGTTACATGATGGATACTTCCTATATACAAAGGCCTAAGCTTGATTGACAAGGTGTGTGGGGAACAAGTTTCTTTCCTCCCGTACAACATTCAGAGGACAGTCTTGAGGCTAAATGGAAGGAGAAAGATGTGTACAAGATAAAATGTGCCCAAATGATAAAATCAGTGCAAGGCAGGAAAAGAAACGAATCTGAAGGGAAACAGGGAGGATGAAGAGTGGGAAAGAGGATTTGCCTCAACCTAAAGCTGCATTCACCATGGGCTGAGTAGTCTAAGCAGGGGCCATAAAGAGCGGGACGGGAAGGCGAAATGTGAAGTCTTTCACTGTACTGGGATAGTGCTTCTCCCTTGGAACCTAAGTCCTCTCTGGGCAAAAGTATTCCAGCCTTAGGCCCGCGGGATTCCCAGAAAGCAAGATCAACAGAATGAGTACCACACTACAGAATGTGGAAAACACCAGCTCACCAGCAACCAAGCGTGAGGGTGGATAGAAACAGTGAGCAACACAGTCAAGCCTCTTCTTCAGATACCAGAACTGTGTGAGTGGACATAATATAAAATGCTGAAGGACTGGAGAGGCCCAGTGGCTAAGGGCACCTGCCACACCCACACCTGGAGACTCAGAACCACCTCCAGCTCCAGGGACCCCTTCTCCCCGTCACTTAGACTCAAGTGCACACTGCACACAGACACACATGCATACTCACAATTAAAAACAAAACCTGTAAAAGCTAGAAAGGAGATCACAAAAATAAAGCTATAAAAATGACCAGGCTGAAGGATTTTGGAAAAATATAAAAATGAAAATTTGAAAACAAAAGGACAGGATGGAAATTTCAAAAAATCTACTTCGTGAGTGAGTAAAGCAGCAAACTGGAGAAGAGCTGGAAAGATCTCACATATTCTCTTACTGAGGGAGAGCAAACCTCTATCCCGAGACACAAATGATGTCTTCAGAGAAGCTAGCTGCAGTCGGCCCTTTAAAAGCCCTCTTGAAGAAGTGGTTAGGAGTGTAACTTTATACATAGTTTGCACTTTATTTTATTTTTAAATTGTGTGGTTTTGGCTGTGTCTATGTGCTGGTTTGTGTACATGAGTACAAGTGTGTATATAGTCTTCTTTTAATTTCAAGGTCATGGGTTTGAGCTCTACACTGGGAGCCAAATAATTGCAGAAATATTTACTTGTAATATATAAAGGATTAATATTTATTAAGAGGTATATAAGCACTCACAGTAAAAATTGAACCTTATGATAATTTTTGGAGAGTGGAAATGTTCCACTATGGATGGTTCAATCTGCTTTCTGAGAACAAAAGACCAAACAGGAAAAGAAAGCAGTGTTCCTGGGTCTCAGACTATTCCAGCCATGTCCCGTAGGCTCTCAGGAGCTACTAAAGCTTCCCTAAATAACACCTGAATCCCTCTACACAGGTGTCTATAGGAGTCAGAGTGTTGTATTCCCTTTGGGCTGGAGTTACAGGCAGTTGTCAGCCACTTGATGTGGGTACTGGGAACCAAATTGTCCTTTATAGAACAGTGAGCCACAGAGCCATCCCTCCAGCGCCTATGAAAGTAACTTTGATATTTACTACACAATGCAGCTTTCATGTTGTTCCCTAAGGCTTTCATCTATCTTATCTGGGATTCCTTCCTGTCTACAGCCCTCCCCTTTCTTCTAGTCCCACATCTTTGAGGACTTTTGAGACACTTTGTGTGGAATTTGCCTTTGACCCCATCCTTGTGTTTTGTGCTCTATTTGTGGAGCTGACATTGTACATGGTGTCTGTTGCAGGAGCCCAGTCAGGAGCACTGAGGAGAACAGCAGCTCCCTAATCATTAAATCAATGCTCAATCACTTGGATGCCGTCCTACAAGGTTCCATCAAATGGCTGTGGGAAAGGTCTGAATGGTAAACATTTGCAATAAGATTCTTCTGGGGTTGTGACCAACTCTGAGTTATCTTTAAGCACATTGCTGAAGGTGCAATCAATACTGTAATAATCATTTAAAAATAGTTTCTGTTATAAATCAAAGCTGTGGCTTTTGTAAGAAGGTTCTCCTAGATGTCGTCCTGTTTCCTTGATGCCTTCTACCTCACCCTCAGCACCATTCTGTGAAGCTGCACAGGGGGTTCATTGGGAGCATCTTACTGGTGGGTAGGTATGACCCTGTGGCACAGCTGCATTAAACATTAGGTTTCTCTCTTACCAGGATGAGAAGCTGGTTTCTACCCTTTAGTGCTGGATTCTTGCAGTAGATTACTAGGACTTACAGTCACTCAGCTCAGAGAAGGGTCTGATTTCTTCATTCCTATCTGGAACTGAAATCAGAGCATCTTCCTCAGAAACACTTAGGAGGTCTTTCATTCTACAGTATGCTGTAGCAGATAGAGAAAATAATGAGATCAGCCTCATTCTACAGGCAACACAACGTGAATGAGGCTTTGGGGGCCAGTTATATACTTTGGAAGGCATACTAGTAAAAAAAAAAAATGTCCACAAGGCAGGTGTCCTGAGGTAACAAAAACACGTCTCTCAATAGAGGCCAGAACAGGTTGGCAGGGCCATTGTCCTTCCAAAGATTTGGGGGTGGGGGAGGGAGTCCTTATTATTTTCTGGCTTCCGCTAATCTTCCTTACTTTGTGTTTGCATCCTTCAGCCTCTGCATCTGTTGTCCCAGAACTTTCTGCATTTTCTTTCCATGTCCTTTTCTGTTACATTGATTGTCTCATTGAACTGAGGAACTGCTTCCATCAGTAGGATTTCTTCCCCTCTCCTCTTCCAACAACCTTTTAACACATCACAAGCTGAGATTCCGGGTGGATATGGACCAAGTCAATGTCTTGAGGTTCCTTTCAGCATTTTCATTCTGGACCTACCTAACGTTGACAATGGGATTTGCAAAGGTGCATGTCTCCAAAGTCTCTAAAGAGGATGAAGGTCTTGACTGAAAGCATTTCCCCTGCTTAAAATAATTTCTCAGTGATTTGACTCAATCCTCAAGACTGTCCTCTGGGAAAGGTCTCCAGGGACTTCTCATAAATAGTCATGAAGAGTCTGGCACACATTTCAGTCATGTGGCTTCAGAATATGAGAGACCTTTCACAAAAACCATCTGCCCAAGGAACTGGGAGTAGCCAGGAAAGAGAATCTAGCAACTTCACTAATTTCCCTGAGAAGTTGCCATTGCCTCTGTGTAAGTTTGAAGTTTTCAGGCACTGTGCTGTTTCAAACTGTGATTAGTTAGCCTCTTCCTTGAAGTTCGTTCTCCCTGCTCTTTGGGGATGAGGTGGGGCATAGATGGAGAAAGGAGAAAGACTGGTGTAGTAGCATGAATGAGACTCAGAACCAAATAGCGAGGGAAGGCTGAAATTATCAGAGAGAGGAAGCACCACAGTCAATTCTCACCCAGCTGTCTTGTAACATTTTTGGCCTTGTTCTTGGTGCTTCTATCTCTCTGGGTTTCTTCTACAAGCCCTTATATACCCTCTTCCATCAAGGTTAGGATTAAAAGTGTGTAGCCTTGAACTCACAGAAACAGAAGAAGTTCTGTCTCTGGAGTTATAGAATTCAGAGTGTTGGGATTAAAGGTGTGTGTGATTGACTCAGCTGTTTATCTTTGTATTCAAGGATCAAGGATCTGAGCTGTCTGCCTAGGATTTGATTGTGTGCTTTCTCCCCTAATATTCAGGTTTTATTAAGTACGTAATAATATATCCACATATCCCCTTTTGTGTCAAAAATAAAAGTTATAACTAACATAGGAAAGACTATATATAATAGGTATAATAATTATATATAATAATATATAAATAATAATTATATAAGGAATGTCTAGTTTATAACAATTGACAGATTTGAAGAAAGTATTTTATTATTTATTTTATTTTGGTGAGTCTAAAGGATCACATTTAATTTATTTTGTATCTAATTTGTATTATTAATTAAAAACTATATTTTGATGTCTTTTAAACTTATTTTAACTTTTTAAAAAAACTGTTACTAGATAACTATACTATTAATTATTTTATCTTTAAATATTTAGAGACTTAAGGAAATAATATTAAGTAAATAGCAATTTTTAAAAATGTAAAAAATGAAACAGCTGGCTGTCTGGACAGTCATCTAAAATTTTTTTGTGTTGCTGAAGCATTTATCTTGGGCCTATAGGCCTAGCATGTCTGACAGACTTTTGGGGCATCAGGATATGTTTAAAGATTTTTTTATCTTGTCTTGGCAAGGTTTGGTGATTTTTTTGTGTATTTTTTTGTTTGTTTATTTGAATATCATATTGTTAACAGTTAAGGTAAGAGTATATTTTTGTCTAGTGGCTAACTTTTGTCACAAAGAAGGTCAATTCATATGGAGAAGTTTTATTGATGTCTATAATTTTTTAAGTGGATTGGTGTTGTCAGGAGCAGATGTTTTATTGTCAAAAAATAATAATTTATGTTTTTGAAATATCTTAAATGTCATATTTTATGGATCTTTGAAGTGTTTGAAGAAGACTTGTTTATCTAAATTATATCATTGTGAAAACATATTTAATATGACTAAGTTTGATTATAATGTCTAACTATTAATTTGTATTTTTTCATATCTTAATTAGTTGGTAATAATTTTTTGGACTAGTAACTTATATTGTGCAATACTTTGAACAAACAGGAATATATGTATAGTGACAAAATTAATCTCAACCTTATATCAATATATATAAATTGTATATAATATATAAAAATCAAATTTAGTGTAAAATATTTAAAGGTAGTAATTTTAAATTAGATTTAATGTTCTTATATCTTATTATATCTGTATATATATCCACAGCTTGGGGCTGAGGGAATACAACAGAAGGACCTGAGCAAGCCTCAGAACCCAAATCGAAAGCAGGGCATGGGGACATTCTGTGTTTATAGTCCCAGTTCAGTTGAGTAAAAAAAAGAGGAACTCTGGCCACCCAGGCTGACTGCCAAGTCCCAGGTCTCCGTGAGAGACCCTGTCTCAAAAAATAAGGTGGGAGTCTCTGAGGGAAGCCTCCTCAGTTTGACCTCTTCCTTTATACGCACATGTGCGTGTATACACACACACACACACACACACACCACACCACACCTATGTACACATGAGTATGTGAACACATACACATAGACATGTGCAGAGGAGGATAGAGAAGGAAGATCACCAAGGAGCAGTAAGTGAGTGGCTCAAAAGGTGGACAGTTCACACGTCACTCAATTCACATTTACCAGTCTACATGCACCCATGTAGCAGACTGAGGTTGGCCCGCACGTTAGAATTCCATGTGACAAGTGTTGCTGAGCTGAGGTCTGTGCTTGAAAAGATTCTGAGGCTGCATCTGGGCAATGTGGGCAGAGTCATGAGCGTGTCACAGTGCACCACACAAACATCCCCAGAGAGTCATGCCTCAAATTTGTCTCGAGTGTAGCTTTCAAAGGACCATTCCCTAAATGTGTTGTTGCCAGATATAGGTAACAGATTTTCATGGTTTGGTATAAAAATATACAAACAACAAGTTACAGAAAAGAGTGATTTCCATGCCTTTACTGTTTCCCATATTTTAAAAGACATCTGGCTGTGCAATGTACAAATCTTGTGATTTTGAATCATAGATTCTCTAAAGCGAGGCACTTTTATCTATTTATACATGCTTGATATTGGTTGTGTAACCAGGATTGCTGGGTCTGGGCCAAACCTGAACTAAGTGAGTTGAAGCTGATGTAGATGAATGATGGAAAGTTAGGTGGGAAGGTCTTCTAGCCCTGTTCTGTCCTAGAGAACAGTTACACCACCATGGGTATTACACAAGCCTTCAGCACCCCAATGTCTCCTTAAAAGCAGGGATCATGAGCCTGTCCCTGACTTTGCTCTTAGACTAGTACAACACAGTGTGGGTCTAGGGAACGACCAGAGTTCATCCTCACGAAACCAACCTTGCCTGTTCTGTGGGCAGAGTCCTAGCAAACAGAGATGCTTGTATGAGAAAGACAGTGTCCAGAAAATCCAGCTCTAAACATTAAGGATTGACATCTGAATTATCAGGGCCTAGCCACTCCGAAGATTCCAAACAAAGAATGTACAACACTCAAAAGTCAGCACGGATCCCAGGCCTCTGAGAGACAGCCTAGGGACCCATCTGCCAGAGTCCAGGACCTCCAACCAAACTCATCCGACCTCCCAGCCATCCTGTGAGGGCGCCAAAAGGGGGACCTTAGCGGCACTCAGTGAAACTTTGCTCTTGGGAGAAAGGCCATATTACTAGGACCCCTGAGTCAACTGCGTCTAGAAGGGGACAAGAAGCCCACTTCCCGGGTGCCCCAGAAAGAAAATCTACACAGGGCCAAGCAAGGCAAACTCCAGATAAGAACTCTTTATTTCCCCAAGAAGAGCTGGGCAAGAATTATGGGACATGAAACTGTCCCTTCCTAGGTCAGGCGGGAGCAAATAAAGCTGAGAGACTTCTCTTGAGATCAGTTTAATCCAGTGTAATGAAGTCAGAATGGTAGTCAGAAGTGACACAGGTGGAGCGCAGTTGGTAGTGTGCCCAACACACACAAAGCCCTGGTTGGATTTCCCAGTACACAGGTGCAGTGGAGCGAACCTGGAACCAATGCACACAGCAGAGGAAAAGTCAGACTCAAGAGCACGCTCAGCTACATAGTGAGTTCAAGGACAGTCTGAGGTACATGAGACCCTGCTTCAAAAAAGGAAGTCATGTGTGGTTGGGTGTGATGGGAAGAGATAGTCCCTGAGATCCAAAGTCTATAGTAGATTCAGTGTGTGTGTGTGTGTGTGGGGTCCAGTGGTATAGCAAGGGTCAGTTATAGGAGTAGTCCTTCCAGTGGGTTGGGCCAGTTTCTGTGGAGGACAAACACACAGAAGACCGTCTTGAAGCAGGTCTATATATCCATGTCATGAGACCCTGGCAAAGTCTACACTTTGCTAACACAGCCCTCCTTCAGCAAGCCTCTGTTGCTCTAAGTTCTAATATCTGTGGCTACTGTTGATCTGAAAAGTATACACAAAAGCCAAAGTTAGCACATTTTTTATTGTTTCTTCTTTGGTAAACATCAGATTCCATGTGGAAGCTCATTTGGCTGGACTCAGCTATGTGTGTTTATTCCAAAAAGTGGGGGAGAAGCCAATGACCAAGTGATTTCAGAGCCAGAGCAATGGAACTTAGGTGACTTCAGTTCTGTCACTGTGGGTAGCAATATGCAGATATTGAGATGTTTGCAGCCAGTAGACTATGTCCTCCACAGGGCTAGGTATTAAAGGCTTGGTCCAGACCTACACAAGATGGTGGAGCATCTGGAGAGAGGGGGCAGACAGTGGGAAGTGGGTTATTGAGGGCTTATTCTTGAGAGAGATGATGGGATCTTGATCTATTTCTCTCTCCCTCTGGCTTCCCAGCTGGCATGAGGTAAAGAGCTTGGGGGATTCAGCCATGATAAACTGTGCTGTCACAGGTCCAAGGCAACTGTGGTAACTATGGACTAAAACCACAAGCCAAAATAAACCAACCTTCCGTCCTCATTGTTCTGTTATTTTGTTATGGTAACTAGAAGCTGACTGATGCAACCAGATGCATCAAAGGCTGCAATGTTCACTGAGGGTCTGTGTCAGGAAACTACAGAAAACATTACCTTTTAAAATGTAGTGAAATGGACAAGAATCAGTTTCTAAAAGGAGGGCTGAGGAAATGGCTCATTGGATGTAAGTGCTTGTTACTCAAGCCTGACCATGGGAGTTCATGTCCCCAGAATCCATAAATGCAGCAGTGTGAGCATGTGCAATCCCAGACAATGGAGTACTGAGAAGACAAAATCCATATAAACTCATAGGTCAGGTAGCCTGGGGCACATAGCAATGAACACCAGACCCTGTTTCAAATAACAGCCTCCCATGTGCTGGATGCGATTGCAGATGTACAGCCTCCCATGTGCTGGATGGGATCGCAGGTGTACAGCCTCCCATATGCTGGATGGGATTACAGGTGTACAGCCTCCCATGTGCTGTATGGGATTACAGGTGTACAGCCTCCCATGTGCTGGATGGGATTGCAGGTGTACACCACCATGTGCTGGATGGGATTGCAGGTGTACAGCCTCCCATGTGCTGGATGGGATTGCAGGTGTACAGCCTCCCATGTGCTGGATGGAATTACAAGTGTACAGCCTCCCATATGCTGGATGGGATTACAGGTGTACAGCCTCCCATGTGCTGTATGGGATTACAGGTGTACAGCCTCCCATGTGCTGGATGGGATTGCAGGTGTACACCACCATGTGCTGGATGGGATTGCAGGTGTACACCACCATGTGCTGGATGGGATTGCAGGTGTACAGCCTCCCATGTGCTGGATGGGATTGCAGGTGTACACTACCATGTCTGTTTTTAGTTTATCTTCCTGTCTAAGACTTTCATAACTCCACAAGGGAAAGAGCTTCAGAAGTTACAGCAAATGAAAAAAATTGATTTGATCGATGGTGACTGAAGATATCCAGAGTGAAAATATGTGCAGATCAATTTTGAGAAAATATTAACAAATTTGCTGAAGTCTCAAAACAAAAAGGCATACTGTTCTCACTATAAATGAGTAAGTAAAACTTCTTAGGAAAAAAATAACATTTCAATTTTAAATGATTTATATCTAAAACTGTGTGTAGTGGTGCACACCTCATGTCTCTTCACTAGGGAAGCAGAAGCAGTAGGGTTAAGAATTTGAGGCTGTCCTAGGGTACATGGGAGGCCTGTCTGAAAAGATGGATTCACTCTCCTTCTCTGCTAAGATTTCATTATCTGCCATCATATGTATGAATAAAGTCTAATATAGAAAAATTTTCATGTTCTTTATTTTTTCTCTGCCATTATTGTTATTGATTTCATTTTACAATTACTGATAAAACTGATTTTGTCATATGGTAGGAGAGATATCAAAATCCAGTCCATTCTGGTATTGATTACACTAGCTTTAGCAGACAGCATTCTGAGGCTGGGGAGTGGATCTGCCTATAATGGTGGCATCACTACTTTCAAAAGAATAATAACAATATAGAATTTTATGTTAAAAATACCATCAACACAGGCTAAGCTGTTGGATTTATGGCTACAGAGGACCCAGGACTCATGTAGAAAAGCTCACAGCTCCCTGTAGCTCCAGCTCCAGGGGATTCTGTGACCTCATCTGGCCTCCAGGACACCTACATTCATGTGTCATACGCACACAATACACAGGCATAATCATGAGTAGAAATGGGAATTGGTCTTTAGAAAAACTAACACAATGTTGATAACTCCCCATGGTTACCTTCATCGCACAGTAGATACTGTCCTTGGCTCACAGGGGTCTCTCCTGAGTCCCACTAGGCACAGTTGTCTGGATTCTGTGAGACTGCTGACTTCCACATTTAAGATCTGGTTCAACAAAAGCCTAGTCCCAGGTTGAACTGGGCCTCCTGGGTGTTTTAGAGCTCCTCTTGCTGTCTCTTGTCCATTATCCCAGGAATTAAAATTTCTCTGTGTGTCTGACTCCTGAACTTTCTTACCCTGGCTCCTTTTCAGTCTCTGAAGTCTGTGTGATGGGAGAAAGCAGGGGTATGGTGATATATTGTGTATCTAATAAAAATAGTCTAGAACATCAGAGGATAGAGCCATGCCATGAAGGTTAGGTAACAGTGATTCCATCTGGATCTCTGTGAATTCAAGGCCTAACAGAGCCTGGCAACACACCTTTAGCCCCAGAACTGGTGATCCCATGCCTCTGCTCGCTCCCAGGCCTTAGGAAACAAATGCCATTAATTCTAGCACTAGGAAAGTTGAAGCAGGAAGTGAGATACCTGGGTGGGGAAAGAAGGCTGGAGGAGGCAGGACTTCTTTGCTTGGCCTGCCACCTGCCTTTCCAGCTGAGTACTGAGAGCTTTGGAGCAGAGGATCCTGGAGACAGGCCTGAGGAGCCGGCTGGGTGAGAAGTGCCTGTGGTTTGTTTCTCTATCTTTCTGATATCTCAGTTTTTTGTATTTAGCTTCAGGTTTTTATTATAATTCCAAATAGAATTTGTGTAATTCAGGGGTTTCAGGTGTAAGTAGGCCTAGCTTTGTTCACTCCAGTTGTCAGTCTCAAGACACCCCTCTCAGTCTCGATGTTTGCATTTGTAGAAAAAAAAGTGAGATTTTAAGGATAACCAGTTACTTGCTTGGAAAACCCTGCCTTGCATTGTCTCAAGGAATTAACAATTGGCTCTTGGCTTTGGCCCTGTCTTTAAGGATCTACACTAAAGCTCTAGTCAGAGTTTTGCCCTGTGGCTCACTCTAACAGTGCCCCTATCAGGCAGCTGAACTGAGGAGTAAAGACTGTGTTCCATACTGTGAGGACCAGGGCTCAGATCTCTCAGCAATGCCAGCTTTGGAAGAAGGGTCGAAGGAGGTCAGTCTATGGACCTCCTAGTTTAGTGTCTAGTGGAGAGGTGGGATCAGGCCAAATTATGAAGAGCTGCTTGGCACTAGCGAAGAGGAAAGACTCTGGAAGCACGCTTTAGAAAGAGGGTGGAGTCAGGCACTGGGTATTTAGCTTCTAATACTCATGTATGGGCACTCACTGCCATCTTTAGGTATTCTAGTAGCAAGTTCCTAGTTGCCTCTTAGTGATGATTTGAAAATTAGTATAGGAAGTGACTATGAGGTTCCTCAAACAACAATGGAGCAGTATCACAGACCAAATCCCTCCTTCCTGACCCCCAGAGTGCTTCGCCTGTGCACTCCCTTGGTCTGGTATCTATCCAGAAGGCCAGCATTTCTATATTATTTATTGGTTTTAGAATATTAACTCTTCATTCTCAATGACATTATTACCATCACTTTGATGTTTTAAGCATCAAAACTTACATTGAGCAATGAGGTCCAAGCTGCAAAAAAGAATTTAATTTTTCACCCTGTCTTTTAAGTTTTTGTTTGTTTGTTTGTTTTGAGACAGGATTTCTATCTGTAGTCCTGGGACTCAGAGAAATCCTCCTGTCTTTGCCTTCCGAGTGCTGGAATAGAGGTGTGCTGCCCTAATACCACCACCAGATTATTATCAAGCTTACCGACCAGCTATGGGTTTGTAGTTGCTGCTGCCCTCTAACAGTCTAAGCTACGCAGCATCAGGCCTACGTGGTACTTGGTTCCCACTGGCCCCCAGGGCACATGCTTTTCTTTAATTACTCAGAGTATGTAAAGTATTTTTGAGTATAACTATGCAGATGAAAAATTACCTTCTGCTTTTCTGAAATGTATTTTTCTTCTATCTTAAAGGACTCTTCTCTCAACAGAATTATAGATGAATATATTTTTCCGTTAAGTGTTTAAAGCACACTTTTCCATTATCTCATTACTGCCAGAAAAGCTAGCTGTTGGTTTTACAGTCATTTTTTTGGAGGTAAGGAATCTTTCCTGCTTGGCTGCTTACAGATTTCCATCTGACTGTGGTGTGTCAAGGTGTGCTGTTTTGTTCTGTTTCTGATATTTGAAGGTTTTAAGGATTCTTAAACCAGGAACTTAATACTTCTATTCATTGTTTTTTCAACTAACATTACACTAAGTTTCCCACATCCTCAATGTTCTGCCTTTATGGGACTCCAGTTACATATATTGAACATGGTTACCATGAATCATACATTATGTGAATGTGTGTTTATCATTTATCAAAGTGCGTCACAATTGATATCTTTACTTTTTTATTTTATGTGTGTTGGTGTTTTGCCTGTATTCATGTCTTTGTGAGGGTGTCAGATTACCTGGAACTGGAGTTACAGACAGTTCTGAGCTGCTATGTGAGTGCTGGGAATTGAACCTGGGTCCTCTGGAAGAATAGCCAGTGCTGTTGATGGCTAAACCATCTTTCCAGCCCAATATCTTTACTTTGACAACAATTTTCACTTCACAAATGCTCTTCTATGCCCGCTCTTTTGTAAACCCTCTCCATTAAATTTTTAATTAGCAGCCCCTATTCAGTGGGAATGACAATAAGAGAAACATTTCCTACTGTATGCCAGGAATGTGTTGGAGCCACGGAGACTATTATCTAGATCCCCACTACATCCCAAAGGTGCATTGCCATCAGCACTTTACAATTTAAAAAGGTTAATTTTTAAATTAAAAAAACAGTGTTATTTGTTATGTCAGTATGCAGACATGTGAGAGGGCATATGTGCCATTGAGCACATGCCATGGCATGCATGTGGAAGTCCAAGGGCCACTTTATGGAGGCCATTGTGTTCTTCCATCTCTACATGGGTTGGTTCCTGGGATTAAAGCCAGGGCATTAAGGCTCAGTGGTAGGCTCTTTTCCTGGTAAGCCACCTTGCCAGCCCAAAGGTCTTCATTCCAGTTTCTTCTTCTTTTTCTCCTCCTCCTTTTTCTTTTCTCTTTTTCTTCTTCTTTGTTCTAATGATCTACTTGGTGTTTTAGAAACCACAGTCTATGTATAGTTCTTTGCTGTGAGTTCTCACTTAAAAATCTATTTTTATGTCTATTTCCAAGTTGATGTTTGATAACTCCAATATTACTGTCATCTATCCATTTCTAATCTGATTTTCTTTTTCTTTCTTTCTTTCTTCCTTTCTTTCTTTCTTTCTTTCTTTCTTTTTGATTCTCAGTCATTCGGTTCTGTTTTCTGCAATTTTGGATTGATATCTTTATGGTAAGTACTCTGAATGGGCATGGAAGGTTTTGTTATCTTTCAGACATCATTGGCTTTTCTCCTGGCAGGAAGCTAGAGCACAGACCGTTAACACACTCCAACCCTGGAGTGAAACTTGACAGGCTGGCCTGGTAAGTTCGGCATGGGAGTCCCAACCAGTCATAGCAAGCACGGCTTATCAGGGCAATGTATAATGCTGACTATGTCTGTGAACTTGTGAGGCTGGTCATTACACATATAATTTTAGAGAGTCGCTGTCTGCCATGTCTCTCATAGCCATATTGCTGAGAGAACAATCAGAATGCCTTTATCCCCAAACTCTGGGGATATATATATATATATATATATATATATATATATGCTTATAAGGAGATATAAGAGATATGAAGCAGGTAATGGTGACCCCTAACTCTTCTTCTGGAGGAGAAATTTTGGAGATTTCACTTATTGTCTCTCCTGACCAGAGTGACATTTGAGAATTAATTGGATCATTCCCAGGACATCTCTGATGGGAAGGGATTCATGGTCCTGAACTCTGGAATAGATCAAAGGGTAATCTTGTCTTTTGAAATGAGTTCAAGGGCATCTGAAAATCCCTGTGTTTCAGGAGGCTTCCACCACCTTCTTGGTGATGAACAAACAGAGGAGAATCTCATGGAGGGAGGGAGATCAAAAGAGTATACCAAATTTTCATTGTCTTATAGTTGCTGGTAATTTTTTCCGGAGACAAGTTTTGATAAAGAAAACGAACGGAAGAAGATGGGAGCCACAGTCCTGACAGCAAAGGAGAGAATGAGATGCTGTAGAGCAAGCTGAAGGCACTTACAGTTGGATCCAGCTGCTTGGCCATGTTCTCTCGAAGGCCCAGAGAATGCAGATGCCTCTGAGGGACCGAAGGGCTCCACCAATTTGAGAATGTCCACCCCATGCATCATCTTTTTTGAGCCTTTCTTTGTGATCACTCAGTAGGCACATTGGACGACAGCCCAGAACCTGTACCTGTCTCCATCCCTCCCAAACCCGTGTATGCTTTGGTTTTGAACATGTGATGATTATGTCAGCATCACTGAGGAAGTCCCATAAACTTCTTTGAATGTCAGGAGGAAGACAAGAGAGGGTCTTGATTTTAGATCTACTGTGTGCTTATCCCTTTGCTAAGAAGTTTCTTTTTTTGTTTGCAAGCTTCAACCTTGAACAATGAAGAAACTATGGGTTTTCTTTTTCAATTTATGACAAAGGATCACCAAGCCAGTGTCCAAAAGAAACTTTATCACTTAGAAAAGGCAGACATTTTTGGTAGATGATGTAGCAGGAATTGGTTTTAACTCAGCAGCCAGGACAGCCACCTTCATTTCATTGCTATTTGGTCCCTAGTCCTGGGCAAACTTGCTGGCTGCCTTTCTTTGCTTCTGTGTTGAACCACTTAGGATTCTGACAGGAGACGCTGGCTTTGGTTCCTTCTTCTGTCTTGAGTATTTGAGGTCCAACTGGAAATGCAGTTATCCTGTCATGGTGTAAAAATGGAGGTATCCTCCTTGTCTGGGCTGGCTTCTTTCTGAGTGTTCCAAGAGGGATAATGAGCACAGTGTTCTCTGTGTCTGGCCAGTGCTGGGTGACATCCCAGGAGAAATGGTGTCTTGTCTCCCTGTGATCACCATCCCTGCCAGACTGTCATCTCTTGGCTGCAAGAGCCTGAATGAACATTTTTACTTGTGGCCTGCTGAAGAAACTTGATCTTAGATGATGCTGTTAATGGGGGAAGCGATAGAAAGACTCTGAAGACTGAGTCAGAGGAGGGCTTCAGTCTTCTAAATGAGCCTCTAGAGGCTTCCCTGGCTCTGGAATTTTGCTGGGATTATTTTCAGATGCTGAGAGGGAAGTTCAAGGGCCCCAAGGCCCAACCTCCGACGGAGCACCACCTGGTGGAATTGCTCCTAAATACAAGCTTCTTGCTGCTGGGGAGCCCATTGGCAGCAGGGCCTCTGACTTTAGGCGTTGGGTCAACTAGATAAGTGAGCATTTCCCAAAGCAAAGCTCCAGCTACAAGCTGCAAGGTGGTGAGTGCTAATTGAGCAAGGATATTCCAAAGCTCACGAACTTAATGTTCATACTTTTCACAGAAGAGAGAGTATACCCTGGCATGGGGATCCTGGCTGCCAGGGGAAAGCCAAGTAAGGAGGAAAGAGAAGTCAAGCTTCTAAAAGTTTTCCTAAGAGAACACCACTGTCAGATTAATGAATGTCCTACTCGTGAGAGCCGAAGAAGACAGATGATGCCCTGTCAACAGAAGGCCCTAGGAGCAGAGGCAGCTCCTCCTTTTTCCACTCCGGTGGGGCCAGAATTGCAGAGACCTCAAGGTTTCCTGCTTTAACAGCTGCTCAGTGTAGCCTGAATAGGGAGCAGCCAGCCTCCAGCCCTCTCATTTAGAGACAACTTGCTATAATTCCATAAAGTTAGAATGTCATTTAAATAACTGCTCAGCGGGCAGGGGAGAAGGCTCAGTGGCTCAGCTCTTCCCTTTCCAGTAAGTAAATTCCCAGCAGAGGTAGCTGTCCAGTCACAGCCCCGGAACTTGGTGGTTAGAGAGCATGCAGCCTAGCTAGTCTGACAGAATTTTCAAACTCAGTTCAAATGAGCAACCCTGCCTTAAATAGGTAAGATGCAGAGCAATGGAGACCAACCACCTGACTGTTAATCTCTGGCCTTTCCATGCATGATTGTTGCCCACATGTGTGCATCCAAGCACATGTGGACAAGAACACACAAACATATTGCATGCACATATACATATACACATGTATATGCACACAAACGTGGCGGAACACAAAATCTCTGTTTAGATCAATACCCACCAGCCATCCTTTTCTAGGCTAGGAAGACTATCCATCCGTGCCTGTAGTTGCTATACCAACAGCATCAGCTGATAGCTTGACACAGCCCAGTATCACTGTCACACAGCACTGGAGGTCTGAGTCTAAGATGAAGGAGCTACTGTGGCTGTTCTCTGTGTAGAGAGAGTGTTGTGTGTCTGTCTCCCTTTCTGTGTTGGTGGCAGTCTCTCAAGGTTCTCTGCTTGTGGACAGGTAACTCCAATCTTAAGGGTCATGTGGTTTCCTGAGTGTGTCCTATCATTGTGCTCCCTCTGTCCATCCTCATGTCCTGTCTGCCCTGTGTGTCCCTTCTGCTCTTCTCATTGGACACTACTCATATCGGACTCCTCCCATATGACCTCACCTTAGCTTACATCTTAGTTGCATCAGAAAAGATCCCATTTCCTTCAGAAGAACTGGAGGTAAAGATTTACACAACTGTCTACAAGAAATAGGAAGGGTCAAGCCACGAGTCACAGGTTCTAACCAGTCACAGTGCAGGTTCCCACATCCCATTTGTATGAACTGCTGTGAATGGCAAGTATACCAGAGAGTACAATGTCTCACTCTGACATTGCTTTGATGGCATAGAAATACAGATGTTTATCGTTTATTTTTATTTTTAAATTTCATGTATATATGCATGTCAGTTTGTGGGGATGGGCACACTTGAGTACAGGTACCCACAGGGTACAAAAGAGTATAGAGGCCCTGGAATTGGAGTTCCAGGGCAATTGTGAGCTGCCTGACATGGTTTCTGGGAACCAAATGCAAGTCCTCTACAAAAACAATACGCTTGCTTTTTAACCACTGGGCCACTTCCTCAATCCCCAGAGAGTTGCTTTTCCTCACAAAGGCTGTCAGGGCCTGCTATTTTTTTTAACACCTTTAAATTTGTTTTTCATTAATGTTTTACCTGTTCTGCTTGGCAGACATAGAACAAACAGCTACAACCTTTGTTTCTCCTGACACAGAGCCCACTAGAATGTATGCATTTATACAGGACTCTTCTTTAATAAGCACATTTTAATGCAGTAGATCACTCAGCTGAACCTTCTCTAAAGCATGCAGCATTCTGGTTGCTTGTGCACTGTGCAGTTCCTGTTACCTCATTGCCGAGGATGTAAGCATGCATGCAATGGTGAGTCCTCCCCTTAGGGGAGCACGGCGCACCTCCCTGCCAACCACAGCTCAAGCATCGCCTGTTACTGTGACCTTACACAGCAACTGTGCTGCTAGTTGTTTTGTCTGCATCATTTTGTTTAATCCCTGAAATAAACATCTTACAGAGGAAGAACCTGAGACTTCAATAATTATGTATCTTGCCCCAAATTGCAAAGCTTTTAGTAGCAGAGCTGGGCTCTGGGATTTAAAATCACGTATATGACTGTAAAACTCAAAAAATATATTTATTAATGATTTCTACAGTGACTAACGTCTCTCTCCCTGTGGCGTGTGGTGTGTTATACATATACACATATGCACATATTTTCTTGAAACACTGTCTCTCAGTGAACCTGTACCTAGATTTGAGACAGGCAAGCATGGAAGACAGATGAGCCTGGGAGCCCATTGTGTTTGGCTTGTCTACAGAAATTGCCTCTTGTATTGTGCATGGCAGCCAAACTCCTTCAGTTGCAGGCACTACCCACACATACACCATCCAGGCAATACACCTATCAACCTCAGGACTTCTTAGACCCTACCTTCAGGGAGCTGCATTTATTTACATATGTAATCTTTCTTACCCCTAGTAAGAGTCTAACTCACACAGAAGTCGTTCATCTATATTTATGATGTATATGGGTATGGAAAATAGAAGGGCCCGGATGGCCTGAACTAGTTTTACGGGTGTGTTCTTCAGTAAACTTTTCAGCAGAATCCTCTATTTATCATCATATGCATGTATTTAATTGGGCATGCATATAATTAAAATCAGATGCATTCTGGGAAGAGACATGTAGTAGAAAAAGTGAATACATGATCTAATCTATCAATCAAAATAAAGAAGTGTCCATTCTCTGCCCCTAAGTAAACAAAGTCCTCCTGAGCCTCCAAAAGAAAATTCACACAGCAGCTGGGACCTCCTGTGGTTTTAACAGTGCATCCCTCTTAACCTAGCAACATCAGCTTGCTGCAAATAAAATCATCTTACTTCTTTTGCAATTCTATATGAGTTCATCTTTCCAGTTCCTTGGATAAGTGGCCCAAACCTGGAAATATCTGGCCTAGACCCTGACCACTGGTAACAAGCAGGCAGCTGTCAAGCTCCAACGGCCTTCCTGTCTCAGGCACTCTGGGGTTACTACCACACCCAGATATTTATCTTATGTGTATTTGAATTTGGGTCCTCAGACTTGCACAGAGAATCCACTCACCCACATTTGTTTCCTACACCCGTACCTTCTGGATTACAAGAAAAGAAGGCTAAATTTAGGTGCATACGGAGAATCTATTCCAGTCAGGATTTCTATTGCTGCACTGAAACACTGAGACCAAAAGAAACTTGGAGAGGAGAATGTTTATTTCACTCCCACGTCTGCACAACAGTTCATCGTCAAAAGCAGTTAGGGTAGGAATTCTAACAGGCCTACAGCCCATTCCTACAAACTCAGTTTCTCTGCTGGGTTTCTCAACTCTGATAATTATAGCTTTTGTCAAGTTGACATGAAATTCACCCACACATGGTCCAAACCCATTTCAATGGCCTCGTGTTTTACTAATGAACACTAGATGGTGCTATGGCAGTTTTCTTTCCAAAAGCTCTTGAGCCCTTCAAAATACCTTTGTGAACTCTTGATCTGTCTTTGGGCCCTCTCAGGCCCAAATAGACTGCAGAAATAGAATCTGAGACCAGGCAAACACAACTGGGTCTACTGAGTGTTTCTTTGGGCTCTATGAGAAGCAAAATAGTTGCATAGATATTGGAGATGATGGTGAATCTGTTGATGCACAACAAGGTTTAATCCATAAAGAACCATTACCACAGTCATGGTCATCATCATCACAAGATAATTTATTATTCATTTCAATCCAGCTGAAGCTGTGGTAGCTTTTGTAATTTTTCTATTCTTTTTAGACTATAAACCTGGCATGTGCTCTCTGTGAGTATGCACTCAACCCTGTTGGACACCGTAATCAGGTACTTATCAAACACATATTCACTGTGGCTTCCAAAGTCCTGTCCTGTATTAGGCATGGTGTACGTACCAATGAACCAAAGGCCAAGGCACCCTGCTCACACTATGGCCTGTGTTATGGTAAATGTTCCAAACATATGATGTTTGGAGTGAGCATGTGAGTGTTTGTGTGTGTGTGTGTGTGTGTGCCCAGTTAGTTCCCATTACCTGCAAATTCCCTGTTAGTCTCTATACGAAACTGAACTCATGATCTCAAAGTCAGTCCTTGTGGACCTTTTGTATCATTTTGTGGTCCTTCTGTATCATTTGAAGTGCAAAATGGTCAATTTTAAATCTCCCAATACGCCCAGTTCTGTCTTCTTAGTTTAGTTTTAATGTGTTAGCTGATTTATCTCTCCACTCTACTTAGTACCACAGTTTTATATTTTTATGGTGATTCTGAAGCTTATAGTGCTAAGTGTTACTTCATGAGTCAAAGCACAGGATGACCGAGATGTGCCTTCTTGAGAAAATGTGTGTATCAGAGAAGATTGGTTGAGACACAAGTTAAATAGTGCTGATTTGTCATGGTTCCATGTTAAAGTATTAATGTAAGGTACAAAACAAAATTTCTTTAAATAGAACACACAGCATAGGGCTATCTGTTGACTGTATATGAAAAAAAGCATGACCAAAGAATTATAGAGTCCAACCTGGACTTCCCTTGGGGACAATGATTAATATTTGCCAATTCCGTCATCATAGTGACTTATAGCTACTGTGAATACCAAGCATTGACCCTGTGTTTGTGCTTGAGTGCACCATACATTAAACAAGAGAAAGATTACCGACAAGCCTGAACAGGACTGCCGTGAACATCATCCCATAGCTGCTGGGTGAGCTTTCTGATGAGTCACCTGCACACAGCATCGAGGAAGGGCCTTACGGAATAAAGCAACAAAGCTTGGAAAGAAGTTACTAGATGTGCAAGAGAATTTCTACTTGTTTTTCAAATGCCCTGTTATTGGCATCTTTCTTAGAAGACAGGAAGGCACAGGTCAGAATAAGGAGAGGAAGGAAGAAAGAAAAACGTTGGAATTCATTGCTGGCTGCTTAGAGGTCGTCGCAGCGTGCCATAGCAGCTTTCACTAAGCTCAACACTGGAAACACACTTCCTCTCCAGTAAGGCTTCCTGCTCTCTATCTGCCTGTACCTGGACAATGTCCTGGGCCTGGAAGACTGACCTTATCTGAAAGCTGTCTCTAAACCTGATGCCTGATTCATCATCTGCTTGACCCTTGGCACAGATCCCTGCTGAGAAAAAAGGCATGTGCTAGGGGCTCTGTTATAGGAGCCTTCAGTCACATAGTAAACCTTGTGAGAGAAGTGTGCCACTTACTGAAAATTAAGGTCCCTCCCCCTCGGAATCCGGGAATCCCAACCCTTTATATTCCTTATACTCTGGAATAAATTTGAGCTGATTCACTGAAATCTGTCTCTGGAGGGCTGTCTCAGATCATGCTCATGGACTGAGTACAAAGCTTTCTGTCACCCTTTCCCTTGGACTGATGACTGTTTCCCCTCACTCAATCACCACAGAGCCGAGGGGAAGGAGGAGCATGCTGACCACCTCTAGGGTGAATGAGAAAGGCCAATCATACCACTGTAGGTTTTAGGACTGAACTTTTAGGAAAGGGAAAGATTTTAGAAATAATTTCATGATTTTTTGCCCACTGTCTGTTTCCCTACCCTAACCAGAACTACATTGCCTTAATGACTACCAAAGTCTCTCATCAGATTGGGAAATAAAGTGGAGAATTGGGATGTGACTGGATTTCTTCTCGAAGAACAAGGTATAAGAGACATCAGCTAGACAAATTCTAGAGCTCTCCAAAGAGAAACTAAGGGATTCTTTTAACATCTACAATTGATTCCAAGGTCAATGGCCCAATCACCAGCTATGCAGAAACACACAGAACTGGAGCCAGGATGGATGTCCTGTGCCTTTAACCCCTTTATTCAGAAGGCAGAGGCAGGAGGATCTCTATGAGTTCAAGGGCAGCCTGCTCTACAGAGAGAGTTCCAGGATAGCCAGGGCTAGACAGAGAAACCCTGATTTGGAAAACAAAACAACAAAACCCACACAGAACTGACCTCTAAGAACCACCTGAGGGAGCTCTCTTGGTCAGGACTTGTGAAAAATGTTGGCACCAACCGAAAGAACTCAGTTTCCCACCAGAGTCAGGAACCAGAAAGATGACTCTCAGGCTGGAGGGAACGTAGCGTGTAAACACCTAACACGGAACCGCTCAGATTCACTCAATGATGCTTTTGTTCTCTATCGGGAAAATGATCTTACTGAGAAAGTATCTAATAAGAAGCTTAAAGCAATGTGAAACCAGAGAGGAAGCCCTGCAGCTTTAACATTCTGATAAATTCTGAGATAGGGAGAGCAGTCTGACAGAGCTCTGGCTGTGGGGGCTGGAAGCCAGCGCAGTGGAAGAAGCAGGACACTGAGAGAAGAGTGGTACATCTTCAGATGGTCTGATGCCTGAGAACAGAGACAGTAATATCTGAGAAGGTTAGATACATTTTTTTCCTGGCTAAATACTGGAACCTACCATTAAGCAATTGTAGGCACAAGCATTAGGTAGGTAGGAACAGGCTAAACATATTTTCTTTTTTTGTGTGATTACTAATAGAGAGGACCTTCAAAGAGATCATGTATATGGAAGTGGAAACACAGTAGGGTAACTTCACGTTATAGCCATGTGTTGGGCAGTACCAGACTTGGAGATTAGACCGGCTGACAGCATTGGACCTTTCCAGTTCTAAATCATAGGAAAGTTAATTCTAGATGAATTTTGAGCAAGAGGCTAACAACTTACAAGATTTTTGCATCCGTGCTTGATGGTGGGCACACAAAAGATGCCTGTGCTCCTGTGTGACTCCAGGAGGTGAGATCTAGGCATCGCTCGGAGTCTGCTCAAAGCCAGTGCAGGTGGATTCACAACAGTGTTACTCTACAGCCAGACAGAAGAGACTGCCAATAGGGAGATCGCTTAATGGTAGTGTGCTGGTCAGACAAGCATGGGACCTCAGCTTGGATTCCCAGAGCCCACATAAGAGGCTAAGTGTGGCTGTGCATAGCCATCCCCCACGATCATAGGAGGGAGGGGAGACTGAACCAAGCCGAGCTCCAGCGACAAGCGCCTGCATCACAGCTCAGAAGTTAAGACCACTTATTGCTCTACCAGGGGACCAAAGTTTGGATTCTAGCAGCTTACAACATTCTCTGTAACTCCAGCTTCAAGGCGACTATCATCCTTCTTCTGGCCTCAGTGTGTGCCTGTACATACACGTGCACATATACACGTGTACATTCACTTGATGCTGGTTGCCAACCTCCACATGCATGCACATATATGCATATATACCTGTACAAACATGGGCACATACATACACCAAGGACACATACACAAAAGGAAATAGCTCAAGTAGTCAGTGGGTGAATTGGTGAAAAATGTGGCACAGTTACATTTTGAGATAAAGTATACATTTTACCATTTGTAACTACCTCTTAAAGAACAGTGAAGAGATGTGTTATATTCATAAAATGGAATATGCTTTTGTGATAAGACTGAAATGATCAATAAAACATTGATCAGATTTCAGAATGGTTTTCACTGAGAAAAGAAAGTTGTGGGAGACTATACAGTGTGTCATTTTCACTTCTTTATAGTTCTGGGAACAGACAGATTCAGGGAGAACAGAAGGATTTGGGGTGGCCTATAGGTTGAGGGAACAGTAAGTGACTCCTTGTGGACACATGCCTTCTTTGGGGGTGATGAAGGATTCTGAGGCTGAGGACAGCAATGGCTGTACGCCTGTGTGAATGTATAACTCCTGACCATATTGCACTTTAAATGTGTGAGTTAGCTGGTGTGTGCACTTTATCTCAACACACTTACATCAGTGGAAACGTTGTGAATCATTACAATGTTCTCTCTGGTCCTCTGGAGGAGGTTCCCTTGGTGTATGTGCTTCCTCCCCAGCTACATAACATTCCTCAAAGAACAGAACCATGGGTTGTCATCTTTGTACTTCCTGATACCAGCATGGCTCTTAGCCCAGGAGATCATTTCTAAGCATGAAGAAACAAATCTTGACTGGTTTTTGTATACATGCAATTTTGGATGCTTCTGTAAAGGTAATGGCTCACAAAAAAAAAAAAAAAAAAAAAAAAAAAAAAAAAAAAAAAAAAAAAAAAAAAAAAAAAAAAAAAAAAAAAAAAAAAAAAAAAAAAAAAAAAAAAAAAAAAAAAAAAAAAAAAAAAAAAAAAAAAAAAAAAAAAAAAAAAAGACCCACACCACAATCAGGGCTGGAGAGATGGTTAAGAGGCTGAGAGCATTGATTGCTCTTCCAAAGGTCTTGATTTCAATTTCCAGCATCCAATGATGGCTCACAACCATCTATAATGAGATCTAGTGCCCTCTTCTGGCCTGCAGGCATACATACAGGCAGAATAATAAATACATAAATAAAAAAAAACCCACAATCTGACAGGTGAGGTGGTTCAGTGTGTAAAGAAACTTGTTGACAACATGTGTTTGCTTCCTGGACCTACACATTAAAGAATTCACATAAATTGTTCTCTGGCCACCACACAGCAATAGCACACACATGAATGTGTGCAAACACACACAGAAGCAAATAAATAAAATATAATTATAAAACAATTTCAATACTTTCTTTATAATGTTAAAATGCTAAATTTGTTCAAAATTGAACAAAAGAATTGACAGTTCTATTTTTTCAAACACTTTTGAATAGAGATTACGCAAATAACGTTCAGAAATTCCTCCTGCACGGACAGGAAGAGAAAGGGCTTTCCAAAGTAAACTCACATGGTTTTGACCAAAGTTATGATGTCTTTTTCCTGACTCATCTTTTGCTATCAGGCATTAGAGTCTCATGATTTAATCAAGGGTCTCTGAGTCTAGAATTGATTCCATTTTCTTAAAGCACATCCACTGACTAGTTGATGGTTATGGTGCCTCTGTTGGCAGTCAATGGTAGCTGTTATTTAAGGAAGCACTTTGAAGCATCCTCTTTTTTGGGGGGAGATTGTTGTTGTTGTTTTATGGTGAAAATGTACATTTAGAATTAGCCAATAGAACTCAATTTAGATGATTCCAATTTTGGTGTCAACATCCACAGCATTGTAATCAGAAGTCAGCTGAACACACGCCTTCTCCTCTGCATCAGGCCATATGAGGGTGTTGACTTTGGCCACATCTGTGTTATAGAGTTTCTCCACAGCCTGTTTGATCTGGTGCTTTTTGGCCTTCACATCCACAATGAACACAGTGTGTTGTTGTCTTCTATCTTCTTCATGGCTGACTCAGTGGTCAGGGGAAATTGGATGCCAGCATAGTGGTCAAGTTAATTCTCCTGGGCAGGCTCTTTCCAGGATATTTGGGCTGCCTCCTGAGCTGCAGTGTCTTGGGCCACTGGAATGTGGGTGATGTGCGTGCAGATCTCCCTTTTGTGGCTGTGAGCGCCTTTCAGCACTGTCTTCTTGGTGTTCAAGGCCTGCACTTTGGCCTCGGCTTTCAGAGGGGCAGGAGCTTCCTTCTTAGTTTATGAGTGGTGAATATTTTATTTTCATAAACTTATCCTGCCTCAGCTACCCCCAAGTGAGGACTTATTCATGTTCATCTATAAGAGAAAAATAAAAATCTCCCTACTCAATATGTTGTATAACCAAGGAACAAGTTTTCTCGGCTTCTTTGACATTCCAATGGTGTTGCATCCAAAGCAGTCCTTAGTATATGCACTGCATTCATGTGTGGAGAGGGAATTAAATCTTCACTGAAATGCTATTTTTCACTTCTCAGACAGGCAAAACACAAAAGTGGAGTACTCTTTGCTAGTATGATGCCACATAGTGCAAGCCTCTCAGAATTTAAGAATAGCTAGCAAAATCACATGCAATATCTTCTGGATTAGCATTCTCATCACTAGGAATCACTTCCAAAAATAATCCTCTCAAGAATAAGAAAGTCTCACACTAGGGCTTTTCTGCTGACATGGAGAGTGTTAAAGGCCAGGCTAGCCCTGTCTCTTCAGCAGGAGCTGGCTGGATGAACACTAGCAGACTAGCAGCTAGGAGTGAAGTCCTGTGTACTGACGGTGAGCAGGACTGCAGTCCAAGTTCAGAAAGCTGTGTAATGGCCTCCCTTTCTCTTGAAAGAGAGAGGATGAATGTGAGCACACATATCTGCCTGCTTTTGTAAAAATAAGTAAATTACAGATTACTGCAGGGAGAAAAATACAAAAGAGAATATGACAGATCACAGGATTTTCTGAAATGACTCTGTTTTGAAGTGATACCGTGCAAATAAATAGAAATACTTTCTATTATGAATAAAGTCTCATTTTTTTATCCATGTATCCCCTTGTTCAAACTTCCTTTCCCCTCCCACCCCTCCCAGTCTCTCTCTCTTCTCCCCATCTCCTCATCTCCTCCCCAGCAAGGCAGGAGGTCCCAAGGTCCCAAGGTGGCTTAGTTCAGCATCCACTCCAGGCACATCTGCTTTCCTCACCCCAACATCAAGACTGGGTCAGGTGTTCCTCTGGAGGGAATGGGCTCCAAGGTGCCTGTCCAAGGTGTTTCAGATCCCAAGCTGTTCAGTGGTTGTGGTTTGCAGCTTGGGTGTGCTTTGTTTTTTGTTTAAAGTCCACTAATGAGTGAGTACATCCCCTGCTTATCTTTCTAGGTTTGTAATTCCTCACTCAGGAGGATATTCTCCAAATCCATCCATTTGCCTGCAAATTTTAGGATATCATTTTTTCTTACTGCTGAGTAGTACTCCATTGTGTAGATGTACCATAATTTGCTAATCCAGTATTCAGTTGAGGGGCATAGATAAAAATACTTTTAAAATACAAAAACATACATGTATATATACATGCATGCACACATGAATACATACACACAAAAGAAGCAAAAAAACTCTATAATCTTAATTTGACTTATAAATATCAATATGAAGCCATATGGTGTTTTAAATATTTTTTAGTCTTCTTTGCTAAGAGACCTAAAAATAATGGTCATAATAGGCCAATTCATGAGGAACATTCTCAGGGCCCAGACCGTGGACTTTACATGATCAGGGGATAGGGGATGAAGGCTTCTGAAAAATGACTGGTTTTCTTGTGCATAGCAAACCTGGATCTTGTTCTCAACTGAGGCATCTGAGAGCTGACTGAGCACTAGCAAAGGCTACATTTAAAGGACACAGGAGGCGTATGAAGATCTCAGTGTCCCAAGAAGAGAATGAAGATCATGTAGAGAAGTCCTAACCATTATCATGTCTCCCCCCTCCCCTTCCCCACCCAGAGTGCCAGGTTTTCAGGCTCATGAAGGATCACAACTAGCTTGTTCTGTAGATGATGGGATCTGAAGTTGGGCCTTCATGGCTGTACAATAAGTGCTCTCAGCCACTGAGCCCCCTCTCCAGACACAGAACCATTATTCTTTAATAAAAAAATATAAGAGAAGAAAAAAGTGGGATGGCACATATAGAACAAAGCCTACTGAAAAGGCAAGCCAAGTGGATCTGTCTGGCTTGGGTTCTATGCTGGATACCCTGTTAACTGATAAGGAATTAGGGATATTTTATGATAAAGAGTTGATATGTTATGTGATTATGACATGTAATTTTTAAAATGGCTTTGTCTTTGAAGATGCAAATGAAAATATTGTTTAGATGAAATTATATGTGGGATTGTCTTAGGGTTTCTATTGCTGTGAAGAGACATCATGACCACAGCAACTGTTCTATGGTAACATTTAATTGGGTGGCTTACAATCTTAGAGGGCCATTATTACCTGGGCAGGACATGGCTGTGCAGGCAGAAAAGGCGCTGGAGAGGAAGCTGAGAGTACTACAACTTAATCCAAAGGCAGAAGAAGAAACAACTGTGCCATGCTGGCCAGTCTCGAGCTTCGAAGACCTCAAAGCCTCTTTCAACAAGGCCCCCTCCCTATGAGCCAAGCATTCAAACTTGTGAGTCTATGGGGACCATGCCTATTCAAGCCAGCACAGGGACTGTCTTTAAAATGGTCTGTTGGTGCTGTGGATATGGCTCAGCAGCTACAGGTGTGGGCTGCTCTTACGGAGAACAGGAATTTGGGTCCAGGACCCATGTTAGGGTGATTATAACCATCTTGAATTAGAGTGCTAGGGAATCTCATGCCTTCTTCTGCCCTCCACACACACCTGCACATGTGTGTACACACATAAATAAAAATTACAATTTGTGTTGGGGGAAGGCAGATGCATGTGGGTGCTGGTGCTCTTGGAGGCCAGATGAGTATGTCAGATCCCTAGAACTAGAGTTCCAGGCAGTTGTGAATACTTTATATGTTGAAAATTGAACTTTATCCTCTGCAAGTTAATTCTTAACTATAGAGCCATCTCTCCAGCCCTCTTTCTTCATCCTTATATAGCCCAGGACTTATCATTAGCTCTATATTAATATATAAGTATTAGGTTTCCAGCAGCTATGACATGACTTCCATTTGTGCAGACCTTGTTGTACTCAGCTTTCTGTTTGTAACAAATACTTGAAGTAATCAGTGTTCACAAAGACAATTTGTTTTGGCTAGTAGCTTTAGAGATCTCAGTCCATGATTGGCAGCCATGTTGCTTTGGACTTGTGGAAGACATAATGGAGTGTTCAGTGGAGCAAAATTACTTAAATCATGGCCAGACAGTGAAGGAAAATCAGGAAAGTCTGGTGCTCTATAATCCCCTTTGAAGGCATGCCACTAGTGACCTGAAAAGGCCCATCTCATAGATGTTTCACCATCTCCTTGGTCGGCGACTAAGGGTACATTTAAATCATAACAGAGTTCACTTCACGTCTCCCACATATACACACACAAATGCATGCACCCCGCTCTCATGAAGATATTATGGTCCAGATCTGAATTTTACCTTTTAAAATTAAAATAAAAAATTTATTTTCTCAGTGGCATAGGCCTTGTTTCAAGTGGTGATGATAAGGACAACAGACACAGCATTGCCACCACTTCAGGTCAGTCTGCAGGACAGCTGGGGTTGAGAAGGTGACTCCTAGCCTGGATGATATTTCCAGTTTTTACATGTATCCTAGTTGGGATAACTTCCTGTTTTATTCCACTGACATCACTCAGGCCTTTTCTGTGCCAGTGTCTGAGCCAACTGTGATGGTTAATGTCAACAGACACCTTGGCACTAATGAAACACACCTCTGGGGTGTCTGTGCAGGTGTTTCCAGACAGGTTTAACGAACAAGGGGGAGACCCCTGCATTTGGGTGGCACTATCTCCTCGGCTGAGACCCTAGATTGAATAACAGGAAAGGGAAGTGAGCACTAGTGTTCACTGTGCTGTGCTCCGTGACTGCAGATGCAGGGTGACAGTGATTTCAGGCTCCTTTGCTACATCGCTACCATCATGGACCATATCTCCTTAGACCTGGAGCTAAAACAGCTCTTCCTTTGTTCACTTGTCTCTTGTCAGGGATTTGGTCCCAACAATGAGGAAAGAAACTGAAGCATCATTGTGAGGTAGAGGCCCGGCCTTTGCCTCTCACCTTGTGTCTCTGCTGACTTGTACTTCTCGTGTTATATATACATCGTGTTTCTTTGTTGTCACAGCAGTGAAGGAAAACTGTCAAAGTGAGAAGAAAAATGCACAAATACTAAAGAGACATTTGAAAGATGTCCTTTGAGGTATAGTTGATAAGAAGGCCAGTTTCTGATGTCTGGTTATTTATTAGGCAGATGTGGATAGCAACTTGGCTATTAGTGATGATATCAATTATGCTATTAATAAGGTAATGACAAGAATCACAGGAGCTGACGTGATGGAGTTACTGCAGCCCACAGAACTGGTTTTTATCCTCTATAGCATGACTATGAAATAAACTGGGAATGAAGGAGACTTTGCCCAGTGAAGATTTCAGTCCAGAGTAGGAAGCTGCAGTTGATCATTAGTGTACAGGATCGTGGGCTGATGGGTTCTGTGTCTGTCTGTCTCCCCGTGAAACATATCAGACTGTCAGATTATAACTTAATGGAGTGCTGTTTCTTTTGGGGGCTCACCAGGGCACCTGAAGACAGAACTTGTCAAGTATGGTGCTGCACACTTGTAATTCTAGAATTTAGGAAGCAGATGCAGGAGTGAAGGGTTTACAACTGAATTGAGGTTTCAGTTTTCTGAAAGGGGCAAAGAGGTGTCTCTCCCAACAAAGGGCCATTTACCAACAAATTACATTTAGGAAAAAAGGAGACAGTAGGAACAAGGCCTGAGTCAGCCCCACAGTGTCTCAAGTATGTCCTGCAACCCCAAGTATGTCCATAAATGTAACTACTTCTTGCTTAACCAAAAATGCTTGAGATGACCTAACCATTCCTGAAAATTTCCTAGCTGTGCTTAATGGAGCCTAAACACTCCTCTTAGGGTCATTACTATTTTGTACAGGTGAAGAATGACCTTTGTACAGGTGAGTGACCTTTGTACAGGTGAATGACCCCATATGCATGCTGGAATATTGATAAATGTTTTTTGCTCTTACATACTATTTGAGTCTGGTGTCTTCCTTTAGCATTTCCTCTGGATCCTACAGGAAGATTGCTGTAGATTTGAAGCCAGTTTGTAAAAACCAGGCCTAGGGAAGGAGAGGCAGGATAATTACTGTAGATCTGAGGCAGCTTGTGAAGTCCAGGCCTCCTGAAGAACAGAAGGAAACTTGCCCCAGAAAACCACAAATTATCACATAATTTAAAGGAGCATTTTTCAAACAGAGGCACAGTTCTTGTTCAGACAATTCACAGAAAGACTCCACCAAAAACACTTCTGAGAGACTGTTTTCCTTTAAAAAGCCTTTTTAAGAAGATTTGTCCAGGCAGGCATGGTGGTGCATCTCTTTAATCCCAGAATCCAGAAGGCAGAGGCAGGTGGATTCCTGAGTTGGAGGCTAGCCTGATCCAAACAGCTAGTTCCAGGACAGTCAGAGTACAAGTACTCTTTGCTTAAAGAGCTAGAATTTCTCTGAAAATCACAGAATATTCCTGGCACGTGTTTGACATTCTAGCACACACTATTCTTGGTAACTAATAGTTGGAATACATCATCTTACCCAGGAAGATGGTGATATGCTTTATGACTTTCAATTAATATTCAGAAATATGACTAATATGGAAATTAGAAGATTTGAGCAGAAGCGATTGTGGACCCCTTGTTAAGTGCAGTTGAAAAAATATACTGAAATGGTTGGAACATGAATTATGAAATTACCTGCCAGCCTGACATTTGAGGAATCTCATATAGTCAAACATTCCAAAAGAAAGAACATCTCTTATTAGATTAAAAGTCCAGAATCTCGGAAAAAAAAAAAAAAAAAAAAGCATGAACTGGAGTAAGAAAAAGTTTCCACAGGTGCCGATCTTGGTTGACCTTTGATTTAAAGGTAAATTCTTCGCAGGGGTTTTGGGTCTTTGATGAGGTTGGAGAACACAGGGGGATGGGTATATAGGACTGTATACTCTGTCTTTTAATTAGTTCTTTATACAACTCATATATTTGATGGAGGCTGAGTTTTCTATCCTCTCCCAGCAGGAAGGGGGTCTTGGGCAAACAGCACGCTAGATAGAGGGGACTTTAAGGGGGGCACCTGAAGAGTTCTTGGGGAGAGCAAGCTAAAGTCTGTCCTCCATAGTGTATGTCTCTCATTAGCAGCTAAGGGCCAATCCAGGGGTCAGGCAGGCTCCAGGACTGCTCCTCCCTGGCCCACAAGGCCTTTTTCGAGAGGCCTTTGAAGCTTTCCATGCAGTTGTTTTCTAGCAACTTCCTGTCAGAACTGTCTCCTGAAAGCTTCACACGTGGCCATATGGACCCAGAAGAGGAAACCTGAAGCCTGACAACAGAAAGCAGCTAAGCATCCACTTACTGCCCATGCAGGCACTGGTGGGAACCTTTACTTTGCTCCACAGATGTTTAGGACCTAGGTCACATGACATCTTAGTCAATGTGCTTGCTGTGGTAGGTAGCAAAAGGGTCCTTGATATCCATAGTTGTGCTAGCATTGGGTTACTATAACCAAGTACTTGGCATAATTAACATGTGACAAAGAGTTACTTTGGCTCATAATTTTGGAGCTCCCATCCCAAGAACTGGCATACCCATTTTTCAGGCTTCTGCTGGGTAGGCCAAGTAGCAGTGGCAGAGGACGTAGGATGGTGTGGACTGCTGACTTCATAACCAGAGTGAAAAAGGTTTGGGTCCCATAGTATCCTTTGAGGGGATGCCCTCAATAACCCAAAGGTGTCCCATTAGACCCCACATTTTAAGGTTCTGCTATCTCTCAATAATACCACTCAGACACAGAATTTTTTTTTTCCTTTTGAAGATTCCCTTTTGTTTTTATATTGTGCATGCACGCATGCCACGTTGCATGTGTGGAGGTCAGAGGACAGCTTGAGAGTCAGTTATCTCCCCTACCCTGCCCCTCTCCAGGAGTGGAGTAAAACCAAGCCATCCAGCTTGGTGACATGCGTCCTCACCCCCTTAGTCACGTGACTAGACCCACCAGTCCTGCAGGACAGTTGCTCTTCCAGGAGACTGACGCGAAGGGATTCTACGGAAAAGAATAAAGCAAGGCTCGTGGTGTGGACTGGTGATGCCGACTGAGCTAGCAGCCTGGTCGTAACTGCTCATCCTCTGCAGGGAAGGAAGGGAGAGAGATAACTGGAGAAGATGGCAGAAGCAGAGGTTCGTCTGGAAGATGAAAGAAGTGTCAAGAGATAGAGAAGCCGACTGGCAGGAGAAGCAGGGCCCTGCGGGTCCCTCAGGCTTGCAGGCCAGCACTGCCCGGGATCTCAGCCGCAAGGAGACATATTGTAGATATCTAACCTCTAGAACTATAAGACAGTACAGTTGTGCTATTTTAGGCACTAAATCTGGTATTTGTTACAGAAGCCAAGGGAAAGAAATTGCTGGCTATTATCCAGACCAGACTATTCAAATCCCTGACAAATTCAAAATGCTGGGCCAGTGAGCCGATTGAGCAGGGAGGGCGTCCATTGCCAAGCCTGATGGCCGCAGGGCAGAGGGACGGAAGTGACTCCTCCATAGTGATTGCAGAGTCAAAGGACAACCTGGAAGGGTCACTTTCCTCCTGGCTGCACTCCATACCACAGTTTCCCTCAAATAAAAATGAATATTCAACTGTCTCAGAAGGAACCTGGAGACTGGCCCTAAATTTATTGATTCTACAAAACAAACAGTTTATGGGTAACAAAACATAAGCTGGAAATTTGTTTGCTATTGTGACCACAGCTGTCTGGGCAGGAGCTCTGGGGTTGCCTGAGCTCTGGGGTTGGTTTCACGCGTGAGAAGAGACACACGCACTCGCACTACCAAGACCACATGAGCGTTTATTTAACAGAGTTCCCAGGTGGGTACAGAAGCAGAAGCAGGACAGGAGAAGAGAAGACAGCTACCAAAACATGGTGTCTCTTTTTAAGAGAAGGAGTGTCAGGTTTACCCAGCCTCGCCCAGTGGTGTGCCTCCGTATGAGGTACATCCCACCGGAGCCCTGTTGGCTCAACCACGTGAAGTGCCAGGAATCCTTACATACTGTCTCTGCCGGGAGAGCTGGGGTTACAGGAGTCTGCATCTTTTCCATGGTGAGCTGGCATCAGAGCTGAGGTCATCATGCTCACACAGCTAGCACCTGGCACTTTGAGCAAGCGCCAGCTCCCTGCAAAGCTCTGTGTTAAATACAGCTATGTGGCAATGCACCTGTCCAGCCAGTGTTTCCGGTTCAGCTATAGTTAATGACCCAGAAGAAGGAAGCGCTTGGTATTTTTCTGACTGTGCTCAAGTGTGCTCCCCTTCCTTGGAGCCCTTCCTCATTGCCACCACCCAGGAAAATGGCAATGTTTAATTATTAATGACCACACCAGGAAGAACAGAGAACAGACTTGGAATATGGACATCTCCACCATGTGGCCAGATAGCATCAAAGAGGGCAAGGGCTAGGCTCAATAAATGTGATGACCAGTTTAGTCTAGATCACAGATGAATGAGAAACTGTTTGATTCTTTAATATTTGCAACATAAAAATACTAGAAATGTAGTGATTATTTATCTGAAAATTCATTGGAGCATTTTGAATTTTCCTGGAAACTCTGGTCAGGGAAGCCTTTTCAGAGGGCTCTTTCTGATCTTTGGGGAGGTAACTGTGTGTGAGCGCTGGGCCGAAAATAAATCCTGGAGTTAAGTGCATCCCGTAGGACTTGGAGTTTGACACCTTGACTGGAACCATGGCTCACGTTCCGACTCTTGGATCCTCAAGTAGCTGTGGGACAGGACTTCTTGATGACCCTCTATAAGATTACATTTGAAGACTCATGAAGCAGATTCTAGTGCTCAATGAGCACACGGTAGTTGCTTAAGAAAAATGTGAGCTTCATCCCATTGTTCTGTTAATCCTCTTTTTAAAATGTTTATTCAGTGTATGTATGTGTTTATGATTTGTGTATGTGTTTGCATCAGGGATATGCATGCCATACACATGTGTGGAGGTCAGAGAAAAATTTCTTTTGCCTTCAACCTTGCTTTTGAAAATGCATACACCAGGTAGCTTGCCCTTGGCCTCTGGGGGTTCTCCTGTCTCAGAATCACATCTCTTGCTATAGGGGTGATGGGATCACAAGCATGCATGGCTGTATCTGGGTTTAACAGGTTTTTCTGGGTGTAAACTTAGGCTGTTAGGCTGGTACAGCAGGTGCTTCTGCCTGTTGGTTATCTCCACAGCTCCTGCTGTTTTCTATTTAGGGTCAGCCATTGAGGAAATGAGTCATTTTCTAGAAACCCAGTGGACATAGTGAAAAGGTTAGCTTTGTATACAATTTCATCTTCTGCCTTCAATTTGAGGGGATCCTCAACAGCTCCTGACCTGACAAATGAGCTGTCCTCACTCTCTGCAGAGACCTTCAGCACCGGACACATCAAGAGACATATCCAGAAGCCACACAGAGGGACTAAACCCAAAGGCCTTACTCGATCCAATAATTTGGACACGCACCACAGTTTTGGTTGGGGCAGTTATCTGAAATCCTCACAGAAAACCCTAGGCTTCATTTGTAAGGTGCTGATTTTATACCTTTTGTTCTCTTGATTTGTAAACTGCTGCTGGGCAGCAGGTGTGGGGAGGAACTGTGGAAGAGCCCTGCCCAGGGCAACTGGCCTCCTCCAAATCACTCATTGTCACACTGCTACTAAATATGTTTTCATTTAATTTTAATTTCCCAGACTAAATGAATGAACGATGCTCCAAGGAGGCAAGGAGGCCACACTCACTCTGTAAGCACTAGTCTTCACACTGGTTTACAGCATTATTTTTGTTACTAAGATAATTCTCTAATTATGTTACATTTGGGCCAATGCTAATTATTGTAAATTAGTTGGTAATATGCCTGCACTGACTGAAACACAAAATTGGTATGTTTGGGCTCTGAGGGAGCTGGAGGAAAATCTGTGGCTACTCATTGTACTGAATTGTTCATACATCATTTTAAAAGCAGATAATGTATCATATAGACAGATAACTTAAAACAAAAACAAGCCATTTCCTAGAAGAGAAATGAGACAGCCTAAGTTTGCCATTATTCTAATTATGGCTTTGTTTTCCCCCAGAGCACAGGAATCTTGATTTAATTTTTTCAAAGCAATATTAAGAAAGTAGAATACTTCCTGTTAATGAAAAAACAGTCTCATTTAAATGTTTAAAAATACTTTGGATCAGTTGCTATCCTATCTACTAGTAGGGTAACAAGGACATTGTCTAGAAGACTAACAAGTAGGAAAAAGATATCATGTAAGGGCACAATTCCCCAAGTTACTCAAAAGAACACTTTATCTCTTTACAGATTTCTTTAGATTGCTCTGAAGCCCATTTCTATGCTTTTTCACTTCTAGGAAACAAAACCAAACCAATTCCACTCATCATTAGCAACTGTGATAGCTGTTTTTAGTCATTTATAGGAATTTCCAGTTGCTAGAAAGGATATGGAACAATTAGATCTCTCCTGCATGGCTACTATAAACCTTGTTGGGATGTTTGAACTCCCCCAAATTTCCAGTTGAAACCTCACCCTAAAGGGGGTGATGGTATCAGAAAGTGAAGCCTTGGAGCCACCCAATCCACCCGACCCACCCAACTCAACCATCCCAGCCAACCTACCCAACCCAACCCAAGCACCCCTCTCAATCCTGTGTATCTTGTCTTGGACTTCTGTGATGGTTGATGAGATTGTTGGATTATAAATGGGACTGGTGCCCTTATGGAGTAGGCCTGATACATAGCCTGGTTTGTTTCACTGTGTGAGGACACAGCAAGTACTATATATAGTCTGTGACCCACAAGAGTACTTCTGTGTTCACTATTTGCCCAACCAACCAACCAACCCAGCCACCCCTCCCAATCCTGTGTATCCTGTCTTGGACTTCCATAGTGGTTTGAATCAAAATGGCCCCCACAGGCTCATAAGGAGTGTCATTATTGGGAGGTGTGGCCATTTTGAAGTAGGTGTGGCCTTGTTGGAAGTAATGTGTCACTGTGCCTTAGGGTTTCAATTGCTGTGAAGAGATACCATTACCATGGTAACTATTACAAAGGAAAACATTTAATTTTGGTGGATTACTTAGTTTCAGAAGTCCAGTCCATTATCATCATGGTGGGACATGGAGGAGCACAAGCAAACAGGATGCTGGCTACATCTTGATCAGAAGGCAACAGGAAATAGACTGTGATAGTGGGAGAGGGCTGAGCATAGGGAAGCTCAAAGTCCTCCCCCACAGTGACACACTTCTTCTGACAAGCCGACACCTACTCCAGCAAGGCCACACCTACTCCAACAAGGCCGCACCTACTCCAACAAGGCCACACCTACTCCAACAAGGCCGCACCTACTCCAACAAGGCCGCACCTACTCCAACAAGGCCGCACCTACTCCA
>PVIH01007629.1:0-98653 GCA_004025045.1 Sigmodon hispidus | reverse complement strand
GGTCCTGGTGGCGGGACCGGAAGCAATGGGAGCTCAACTCTCCCTCCCAGGCCAGGATACAGGCGCTGAGGCCTGCCGAACCCTCCTCACCTCTGGTCAGGGTTCGAATCCGCCCCTCAGAGACCCCTGCAATTGGTTTGCTCAGTTCACTCAGTTCGGGGTCGCAGTAGGGATCCTTGCAGATTCCCTCAGCAGCAGGAGCTGTGTGTGTGGCCAGGTGCAGAGTTCAGCTGCCGCATGGATTCTTTATGTTGTGCTTTTTGTCACTTCAGAATGTACCCCATCTATTTGTAGACTAAGCCAGTCTATGCTATGTTGTGTTGACAGTTTCCACACACATCTCAGTATAAAAGCTCTTGATTACATCATTTTCCATTGTAGTTGTTTAATCTCCTGCTGCTGTTCATCAGGTCCCAAGGATGTGTGTGTGTGTGTGTGTGTGTGTGTGTGTGTGTGTATGTTTGTGTTTGGGTGTGTGTATATATGTATGTATGCCACATGCTTGATTTTATTCCTTCTTTATGGATCCAGTACATATATACTATACTCCAGATAAATAGTAGGAATTGTCATATCTGCATTTTGAAAATTATCCTTCTGGATATTCCATATGGGAAATAGGACTTACATATCCCATTTACCCCATTTCTTCTACTTTATGACTCATCCTCCACCACTATCTACTTTCGGCAATAAATTCAGCCCTTTTAGGCTAGATATATGTGAGATTATGCAGTATCTCTTTCCATGTCATTTTCTAACATCATGTGCCTCTGGTTCAACCATATACTTATGAATGGAAGGCTTTCCTTCTGCATTCTGCTCTCTCTCTCTGTCTCTCTCCTCTCTCTCTGTCTCTCTCTCTGCCTCTCTCTCTCTCTCTCTCTCTCTCTCTCTCTCTCTCTCTCTCTCTCTTCCTCTCTCTGTGCATGTTGAGTTTTCTTTATTATTCATCATTGGTAGTTGAGTGGGTATTTTAGTTGATGATACAGAGAACATGGGATTGACCTACTGACTTTGTTTCCCTTGATATATTTTCAAGAGATGCTGCTGGGCCATATGGTTCTCATCTTTCTTATTCTAAATTGTTCTGTATGTTGTCCTTGTTGGGTACCAATTTACACTGGTGCCAACAGTGCACAGGTCTTCTCTTTACTTCACATCCTTCCCAGCACTTGTCTTTTTATCTTTTCATAATAGCCATTCATTGGCAGGTATGTGTGACATCTTATTGCGGTTTTCAGTGTGACTTTAGATGGTTGGAGTGACCTGAGTTCTCCATTTGGTACGGTAAGGCCATTGTTTCTGCATCTGAGTGAATGTTGTTCTGGTTCTTGAAAAGAGAGCATTCCTAACTCCTACAAAAGAACAGATACAGGAAGCTAAAGGAGTCACTGACACATTTTTTAAGGTTTGTGTTTGAAAAAAATAATAAAAAAGCTGATTCCTTTGTAGCAAAGAAATTTGGATTCATCCAGCCAACTATTTGAAAACTGTACATGACTGTGTTTTTATACTCCTGGTATCTAAATAGTCAGTTTGCCTTTTGGAAATTGCTGAACAAGAATTATTTCAGCCATAAAGTATCTTATTTATACAAGGAACTGTATAAACACATTTTCCCTTGACTTATCTGGATATTTTTTCTATAAAGATACCACTGAATATTAGTAGCTACAGTAGGGACATTTGTGTTGCTGAATCAATTTTCAGATATAAACAGCTGGGAACATCTGATTTCTGTTCTTCAGATATACATGCATATGTACGTGTGTGAAAATTTCAAATAAGCAGTAGCTTACCACACACTGTTTTTTCTATGCAATCAGTATATTTATTGAGTACTTCATCCCATGTTTAAATGATTTCTTTCTTGTTGAAATAATTAAAATTAAAAAAGAAGGAAATTTATATAGAATTGCTAACAAATGATTCAGCATATTCTTGTGTTGTACTTAATCATAAGATAACAAATGATTAAAAGTAATAAAGTCTTGAAGTGCAGAGATGGTTCAATAGAGAAAGGCACTTGCTGCAAAACCCGACTGCAGGAGTTCGATCCTAGGACCCATATGGTAGAAGGCGAGAACTGATGATGTCTTTCTTGCAAATTGTTCTCTGACCTCTGTGAATGTGCAGTATATGTGCATGCACCTGTGCATGTGAAAGTGTGTGTGTTAAGCAAATAAATAAATAAATACTTTTAAGAAAATATAAATCTCTATGTTTACTGGGTGTGAATATGTCATCCATGAGTTTGAGGTAATAACCATACTTTAATATCCTCAGCTTTGGAGACAAATGATCCAAACCATAGCAATAAAGAGATTCACCTCAGAAACTGTATTTCAGCACACTAAGAAGAAGCATAAAACACTGAAGAGGTCCCATGGGGCCACCATCACTTGGCTTTCCATAGCATTGTTCTCCAGCAGAACACTAGCCATGTGTACGTTTGTTGTTTGGGGATGTTTTGTAATCTCTTGCATGAAGATCTGATAATTTTATAGACATGAACTAAGGCTTAGAAGCTGAACTCCTTCTGTGCTCCTCAGCAGCTCTTGCAACCCTTTGAGGGCTTGGCACTGAGCGAGGCAGTCAGAGATGGTTAGGGCCTCTTTCTTTAAATAATCTTTTTACTTCTCTTCTTAAGTAACTGACTTTTCTTCACTGAATTCTAAATACCTAATCTAAGCCCTTCTTCCTTCCTTCCTCTATTTTCTCTCAATGTTTTCTTTGCACTGTGCCTCCGTTTCCCTAATTCTGCCTCTGCTAATGTGCTATACAATGAAAGAGAAATCAAACATTAAGATAATTGAATCTGCATCTGAAATCTTAATTTTTCTACTCTATGACTGTCGGACATTGAGAAAATCATGCACCACCTCTAAGCCTTAATGAAATAGGACAGGTCTTCCTACCTCATTTTCCTGAAGCCTCTATATAATAATGCATATTGAGTTCCTAAAAAATAATCAGGGCCCCTGTGTCATTTCTCATTTTTCACTCTTCTTTCAAAATTTTATGATTTCACCAAAGTCTACTGGTGAATAATCTGAACTTTTGAGATGGTGACCTCCCAGAAGAAAAGAATATCCCAGATAAATCCAGACACCTTTCTTTCTGGAGTCCATCATTTTTAGAAAGTCACCATTTCAACAATCCTTTGATCTCAGATATGGGCCCATTTCATTTTTATCTGAATAAGTCCTAAAATGACTCAGAAACTGGGGAGATAGCTCAACAGTTAAGAACACTTACTACTGTTGCAAAGGATCTGATTTCCACCACCCTCATGGCAGCTCACAGCCATTCCTTACTGGAGTTAACCATTCCTAACTCCAGCTCCATGGAATCTGGCTTCTCCAGTCTCCATGGGTCTCAAACATCATGCAGTGCACACACACACACACACACACACACACACACACACACACACACACACAGGCAAAACACTCACACACATAAATAAAACTAAATAAAATATTAATGTTCCTTTAAACAATGACTAGTTTTCTATTCATTTGAAGGGAAGAAATTGCTATGGTAATTTACTGAAAGGAAAAGTAGTGCTGAGTGGGGAGCCATGGAGAAAAATGGCATTTCTATTGAGCAAAACCAAGAGATTTTCCCATTGAACCTTGTGTTCTGCTCAGAGATCATTGGTAAGCAGCTGTGATTCTGAGGGCTAAACTCTAGCCATTCTTAATTCAGACTAGCCAATGAAGACTGTGCTCTTGGCTCATCTTTTCTGTATCCCAAGACTGGAAAAGTCTTATATTCCATCCTGCTTTCTTCCCATCTGTTATTAAAGCAAAAGCCTTTTACATCCTCAAAGGCCACCACCCCTTCTGGCACTTTCTACGCTACACAATTTCTTGAATCATTATATCAGGACACCCTGGGTGCATTGTCTTACAGGATTTCAGGGTATGTTGGATTCATTGTGGTACATAGTTAGGTGTTAGCAAATATACCGAAGTATATGTTAAACATAAAAGTTAAATTACTCTTCAAGAATTAGAAATACTATTTGCTTCTCTGTGTATTTCATCATCTTATGCAAGTTTCAGAAGGAAGAGAGTCTTCCACATTACACAAAGAAATTACAAAAAAAATTGTCCAGGATTGTGTGTGTGTCCATATGTGTGTGCACATATACATGTATGCATACTAAGCTTTATTTTGCTATATATTTTATTGCAACAACATATAAGTATGTTCCAGTGTAAAGGACATTGAAGCCAAGTCAGTTAGCTCCATTTTAACACCAATTCATTTTGAAGGCACAGGTCACTTGGGAGTGATATTGTGAATACAAACCTTGGAGACTTGTGCCAGTGGCCACTAAAATAAAATTACACATCCACTTGGCTTGTAGTTCCTTGGTATAGAGGCAAGTACATGGCTACTTTTCTAGGTTCTTATGAGTAATTCATGAGCCTGTGTATGGATAAGCCAAAAATTTGATTAATCAATAACTACAAATAGAATCTGTGTGTTAGTGTGTGACTTCAACCCATCTGAAAATTTCTTAGAGAATTATATGTTCTGGCCATCTGTGAGTTGGATGTCACTAAGAATCAAGAATGTAAAAACTGATAAGTGTTTCTTCATAAAGAATATGCATACCAAAACCCATCATTATAACCTGACTAGTGTTTGATTTTGATGGAAAAATCAAGATTAAGCTTGTTGAAAATTTGTGCTGAAGTGATTGAATTTCTAGAGATGCTTACTGTTGGAGTAAAAACAATATAATAAATGGTAGAGATTTTTTTTTAACCATTTGTCCATCCAGGTGAAATTAGGCCAAGAAACACTGGGAATGAGAATGTGAGTTCTTGTCATCCCATGTGACCTTTGGGTCTTCACAGAAAGCCTCATTCAGAGCAGTGATTCATCCATGGGTCCCTGCAGAAAAGAAGCTCCAAAGTACAGCAAGGAAGAAACAAGAGGAAGCAGAACAGATTTGCTTTCAACACATGAAATTAAATTAAGAATTAGACTTGGCTCCACCGTCCTTAATGAGATGAACACAAATGAGCTGAATTGAGGAGCCCTTGCTGCAGCCCCAGATCAGCCCCGCCCCCTTAAAGAAGCTGCTTAATGCATTATGGGAGGATGTTTTCAAGGCAGAGGATGTCCTCCAAAAAAAGCCTGTGGAACTGATGAGCCTGCCTGAAAGTGGATAAAACTGAGGACTGAGTTGGGGAGGCCAACAGAAAACCCATGAATGAGTCAAGTGACAGAGAGCAGAGAAGTCAGTCGGCCTGTTCAAGGGTTGCTTTCTCTTCGCTTTATGTGGAACACTCTTAGACTTGGGCACAGTCCCCATTATTATCTTCTTAGCAGAAACCAATTTCTTTCCCCACTGCTAGGGACCGAGCCCAGGCCTCGTGCATGCTAGGTAGTACTCTACCATTGGGCCATCCTGAGCTCCTGTACTTACCTTTCTTTCTGAAGCAGGGCCTAATTTCCTAGTCTGGCCTTAAACTGTCCCAGCAGTCCTTAAAATTGTGATCCTCCTGTCTTAGCCTCCCTAGTAGCTGGGATTACAGGTGTGTTCCATAAAGGTCATCCAGGCCAGAAGCCAGTCATTAAGGCATCCTTTGCTTACTCTACTCCCACAAATGCAGGCCGTGGCCAAGTGAGTAGACTTGCTTCTGTGCCCCTCTGCTTATTTCGCCTGCTTAGCCCTTTGACATTTTCTCTGGTCTTAGATCTCTGTCTCAACCCTGAAATTTATTTGTTCTTAAATTAGCAGACATACCTGATCCTGCAAGTGGATACCAGGTTGATTCATTTTACTACTATTGTCCAGGTTTTAGCATTCTTTTTCTCTCCTTATATAATTGAAATTCTCAAATGGAAAGAAATGAAAGCTCTCCATGTTCCTTGCAAATACGTTCATGGCACAGTTGTAACACTCTAAAGCATATTTACTTAACTGACAGTTATTGTTGCCTTCCACATCATATCAGCACATATATGTATAATGCTATGTGGTTCTCAGGCACATCTGCTCTACTATCTCAAACAATGCAATATGAATGTTTTCCCTCATTAGCCTACACTACTTCTGTTAGGTGCTATAGTAATCCATCCTTCAAAGGCAGTATAGCAGATTTGACCTCTCTTCATTATTGGCTTCTCTCTTTGTCTCCAGGTTGACATTGATTCAGAACCACAGTGAATGTCCTCACATGTCCTTTATATATATACTGTCATGAGAGTCCTTCTCTTTTATGTTCATATTATGTGTTTATTTTGTATGTATTGTGTTGGCTTGGGGTGTACACTTGCCACAGTAACGAGTGTGAAAGTCACATCAGAGGGGCCATTTGCAGTAAATAGTGTACTCTTTTCTAAGTGGATTCCAGTGATAGAACTCAAGTTTACCAGCCCAAGTGTTTCCCTTGAATAATAATTATTATTAGCACATATTAATTATATGAATTAATGTTGTCATCATGGTGGGGTTTTTTTTTCTTACTATTGCATATCCAGAGTCTGGATTACATCTTCTCTCCGTACTTTCTGCTCATCCTCAGTCTCTTCTTTGTCTCTTATGGTATGATCATTCTTATTTGTTTGTTTCCACATATAAGAGGAAGCATGAGACTCTTCTTCCATGTCTGGTTTATTTTCCTTGACAAAATGACCTCCAGTATCATTTTTTTTTTCCTGCGAATGACACAATGTCTTTTTTGTAATGGCTGAGCAATACTCCATTCTGTAGATGCACTATTCTTTTTTAATCCATTCATCTGTTGGTAGTTAGTCCCACATTTCTAAAGGAGATAGTGTGGGACTGAAACTGGCAGGGGAGTAGAGGGAATGAATATGTCGACATGTGCAGGTCCTTCTCCAGTTAACCTAAAATATCTACAAATTCCTCTTTCATTACATCGTTTAATTTTTTATTATTTATTATGTATACATTATACAGAAGAAGGCACCAGATGTCATCATTGATGGTTGTGAGCCACCATGTGGTCTCTGGGAATCGAACTCAGGACCTCTGGAAGAGCAGTCAGTGGTCTTAACCTCTGAGCCATCTCTTCAGCCCCTCATTACATCTTATAAAAATATGTTTCCTTCAAAGTTTTATGAAGGAAACGTCACCAGCAGTGGACACAACCAATCGCAATCTCTCTCTCTCTCTCTCTCTCTCTCTCTCTCTCTCTCTTTCTCTTTCTCTCTCTCTTCAGTTACAAAGTTGTTGTGCTTCTGAATTGGTCTTCATTTACACCATTTTACATCATCTTTTTTCCCGTCTGTTGGACATCGCTATTTTTCTGCTATGAATTAGCTATTAATGCCCATGTCTATGTTTCCCTTTGATTACTACCTCATTAGCAGTGAAACAAGCCTCTTTAAAATGTACCCCCTACAATTGTAGAAGGGTAATGAGCATATGTGATGTTTTTAGTAACGTAGCATTACTAGTGTTCTTGCAGTGGTGTGAGGTGTCTCTTGAAAATATTTTTACTGCTAAACCATTTTTGCATTTTTCTACATTTCTGACATCTTAGAAAATGAATCACTCTTCTCCTTCTCTTTCAGCTAATATACCTGGCAGATGATTCACAACAACCCCAGGGGTAAAACATCTGTCTACAGTAAATGCTTTTAAAGAGAAGAGAAACACGGCTTCACTGTAGCCCAGTTAGGAGCATGCTTGCTTAGTGTGCAGAGTATTCCAGGTTCCATTCCCAGCAACTTCATAAATGGACATTTGCAATCCTAGAACTTGAGTGGTTGAAACACAAAAGCCAGAGTTCAGGATCATTCTCAATTACATAGTCAATTTGGAGCCAACCAAGTCTAGCTACATGACATTCTTTTCTCTTTCTTTTTTTCTATTTAAGAAGTTTTGAATTCATTTTCTATAGCAACCACATATCCCTTCTGTTCTCACTCACTCGCCCTTCTTCCTCAGCCTTCCCCCCAACCCACTCCCATCCCTTTCTCTAAAAGGGTAAGTCTTCCCTTGGGGAGTCTTCAAACCTGGTACATTCAGTTAAGGCACGACCAAGACACCTCCTGCCTCCATATCAAGGTCGAACAAGGCATCCCACCATGTGATGGGTGGGTAATAGGCTCCATAAAGCCAGCTCATGCACTGGGGATAAATCCTGATCCCACTGCTTCTGGTGGGTGCTTAAACAGTCCAAGCTACACAACTGTCTTCCTTATGCAAAGAGCCTACCCCAGTCCCATGCAAGCTCAAGAGCTGTCAATCTAAAGTTTATGAATTCCCATGAGTTTAGTTCAGTTATCTCTATAGATTTCCCCATCATGTCCTCGATCCCCCTCTTCCCTCTCTCAGTTAGACTCCTGGAGCTCAGCCTAATGCTTGGAATCTCTGCATCTGCTTCCATCAGTTACTGAATGAAGGCTATGATGACAGCGAGGGTATTCACCAATCTGATTACTGGGGTAGGCCAGCTCAGGCACCCTCTCCACTATTGCTAGTACTCTAAACTGGGGTCATAAACTTGTGGATTCCTGGGATTTTCCTAGCACCAGGTTTCTCCCTAACCCCATATTGTCTCCATCCATCAAGATATCTCTTCATTGTTCTTCCTCTCCATCCATCCCCCAGCTTGACCATCCCATTCCTTCGTGTTCTCTTCCCCCATCCCCTCCCCTCTATTAACCTGTCAATCCCAATTTACTCAAGTGATCTCACATGACATCCTTTTCAAAAAACAAAACAAAGAGCATTTGAAAAGAGAGATGGAAAGTCAGAGAGACATCTGAGAGGACACCTAGGGCTGCTACTCTCATTTTCAGGGAGTTACTGCTGTTGTTGATTCCAATGAATTCTCTGCCTGCAGCTGTCTTCTCTTATTCTGCTTTCTTCTCCAGCCTTCCTTCCTGGATTCTCTCCTCCCAAAGAGCTGTCTCCCTTCTTTCATTTTCTCTTTTTTGTTCTGCAGTGACAACTCTAGGTCAATCAATTATGTCTCCTGGAATTCTGCATTAAAACTCTTTCTCTTTCTTTCTTTCTTTCTTTCTTTCTTTCTCTGTTTCTTCCTTCCTTCCTTTTTTCCTTCTCTCTCTCTCTTGCTGGGGTGTGAGTGTGTGTGAGAGTGTGCCTTTGTGTGTGTGTGTGTGTGTGTGTGTGTGTCCATGTATCTATCTATGCTTAAGGAGGCTAGAGGTCAACCTTGAATGTCTTCTACCTGTTTTGCTTGTTTGTTTTTGGATGGGGTTTCCCACTGAACCTGGATCTTCCTGAACAGTCAGATTTCTGCAGTCCTCCTGTCTCAGGATTGAAACACTGGGGTTGCATATGCTCCCTGCCAAGCCAGACTTTTCGTTCATTTGTTTGGTTTGGTTTGGTTTCCAGTTGTGAGAGCTTAGGCTCTAAACCCGGGACCTCATATTTGTGCAGCAAATACTTTGCTCACTGAGCCATCATTCCAGCCCCAGAAACTCTTCATAACATAGGCACCCAATGACACTTCTTTGAAAGTGAAACAATGGATGCTCCATCAATGCACTGACCAACCAAGGAGCTCCCTACCAACCTCTCTTTTGTTTCCCTTCATAGAGAATGCACTAAAATTGTAGCCATGGACTTTGAAATTGGAAAGGAGGAAACATCAGAATTGCTTGTATTTCCAGACTAGCTAAGATAATAAACTAAAACTTTAAGCAAGTTTAGTGCAGTAGCTTAGTTTAAAACTAACACCAGTAGATGCCTATGTCTACACAACCACTTGGTGATAGACAAAATGACAGTAAAGAATACACATTGTGTCACAGAGATGGCAAAAAAGGAAAGAACTTTGTTAAGTAACTAAGATATAAAATAAATTTTATTTTAGGATAAAATACTACAGTGATGTAATAATAATGTCTTGTCTCCTTACATTTAGGTACAACTTTAGCAAGATTCAATAAAAATTAGTAATCTGAGCTGGGTGGTGCTGACTCACACCTTTAATTCCAGCACTCAAGAGGCAAAGGCAAGAAGAACTTTGTGAGTTTGAGGCCAGCGTGGTCTGTAAAGTGAGTTCTAGAACAGCTACACAGAGAAATAATGTCTCAAAAAAGAAAGAGAAAAATTAGTAATCAGGTTATTAAAGCTCATTTGCCACATAAATAATAAAAAATGAGCAATAACTTTTGGTAAAGTAAAATAAGAATAGACTGGTTTCTACAAGGGATTCAGATATATGTTATAATACTAAAAATTATATCAATATAATCCTGGCAAAAAGAAATTTAATAGAACAGAATAGTCTTAGTATTGGCCCAGGAATATAGGGTGTGCTACACAGGACATAGGCATGAAATTATCACATAATTTTCATAATTTGAAAAAACAAATAGAAGTATAATTGATTTCTTGTAAATGAAAGTTATACTCTATTTTAAATCTTTTAAATTTTTAGATGTATTTAATTTTTTTATATGTATGGATATTTTGCCTATATTATACATGTGTACTGGTGTGTGTGTGTGTGTGTGTGTGTGTGTGTGTGTGTGTGTGTGTGTGTGGTTCCCTTGGAGGTCAGAAGAAGACATCAGATGTCCTGGAACTGGGGTTACAGATGGTTGAGTGATGGATGCAGGTGCTGGGAATTGAACCTGGGTCATCTGCAAGAGCAGCCAATGCTCTAGTCACTGAGCCATCTTCCCAACCCATCTATTTTGAATCTTAGACAAAAATAAATCCTAGGTACATCAAAAAAGTAACCTCTTCATGGTTTTCTTTAATTAGTTTGTGGCTTGATGTTTTATCTTAGACTGATGGTCTTTCTGGTGATGGCATGTAGCCACCAATAAATAAAATGAGACTGAAGTCTCTGACAACTGAAATTTTCTTTATAGCAAAGGATATAACTTTAAAAGGCATAAATATAAATGACATCTTGTTAAACATATCACCAGCAGAGTCCTACATTTCTCAATGCATAAAGAGTTGCATAAATCCATTTAAAAGTCAGATGAAGAGAGCATTTTGCCTTCCTCAGAAAGAGCTACAGAAAGAGCAATCAGAAGCACCCGGAAACCAAAGGCCACAAAAACTGTCTCTTCACTTGGTACTGATGGGATTTTAGAAGGAGTTACCATAGCAATACTAAGGCCATTGTATCAAGAGTACTATCAATGAGGTGATATAGAAAACAGAAGCTTTTCTCACCTGGGAAATTCAATATGGATGCAAGAGCAGATTCTGTAGCCAATGGAGCCTGTTGCCCAGTTCATAAATTGTCTCACTAGGTTGTCACATGACAGAAGGTGTGAGTGAGTCCCCAGGAGTCTCTTTTATAAGATGCTATGGTTTGAATGTATATCCTCAAAGCTCAAATGTTGGGCACTTATTCCCCAAATGCCAATGGTTAATGGCGTTTTGGGCTGAGGGTTTGAGGAGGTGAATGGTGTTAAATGCAGTCTTGAGGGTTGACTCTATGGAGAAGTGAAATACTAGGCTGTCTTATTGATGTTCTATTGCAGGACACCATGACCATGGCAACTCTCATAAGAGAAAGTATTTAATTGAGGCTTTCTTACAGTTTCAGAGATTTAGTCTATTATCATCATAGCAGGAGGCATGGCAGCATGCAGACAGATGTGCTGGAAGAAAAAAATTATGCCTGGCTAGGGCTTCAGAAACCTCAAAGCCTACCCCTCGTGACACACTTCCTCCAACAAGGCCACACCCACTTCAACAATGCCACACCTCTTAATCTCTCTCATGTGTGTTCTGGATTTTTCAGGCCTAACATCAATGAAAATGTAATACTTATTAGTGTCTCTCTTTAACTGTAAAGAAATGCTCCACAGATATGATGGCCATGCCGCTGAGGGGAGATAACTGTATCTGTTTTGCAATGAGGGATAAAAAGTGAAGTTTGTGGTTCTTAGTGCTTCCATTCTTCAGCTGGAACATCTTTACTGGCCTCCTGTGAGCTGGTAATCTGGTGATGTCATTACCAAGGCTTCCTTTTCAACAGTGAGGGTCACCTTCCTGTCCAGAAAGGGAGTGAATAGAGTGTGCCAGTTTTTGTTGAGAGAGTATCCAGATTGGAAGACCTGGGAAGTAGAGTGCGATCATATTTCTGCTTTGGGGAAAACAGGCTTTGAATGTCTTTTGTTCCTGCAGAGTATGCCTCCCACTGGGTTCCATCAGGGTGTTTTCTGAGCTCATTATGGATCTGCTACTTGGCCTCTTGGAGATTCCTGTGTTCCAGGGCTTCCTGGCTTTAGTCCTTGGAGAGCATTTGTTCCATGTCATTGTTACACAGTTCATAATTGGTCCAGACCTGCATTTTGTACTTCATCAGGCTGGCTGGTTTGTACAAGGCATTGCTGACAAAGAATGCACATGGGTTTTCACATTCTTTCTCTCTATGCTGCATCGTCTATAAGCTCAAGGTATACTTGGTCACTATGTGTTATATTTTACATTTAGTGCCTTGAATGTCAGCCTGTCAATCTTCTAAACAGCCTGCACTTTGCTCTAGTCCCACTGTTCATGTGACTATAGAACTATATCTATAAAAACACCAGCAAAAGTCTTCAGAATATGCAAAACTTGTTGGTACAGAACTAGCACTTGACAGATTGTCCTCTATATAACCCTATGGGTTCCTCTCTAAGGGTGGGGTACCCCAGCTCCCTTTTCCTCATTGTTCTCTGTCTGTTTTATACCCCAGCATCCCAAAGACAACAGACTAGTGCCTATAGAACTGATCAAATTTCTTATGCATTTGATCCAACTGCAAATACTAGGTGAACAGGCTGAAATCCCCTGCATTATCATTCTTGGCATTGTATTTTTAAAATAGTTCTATAAATCTGAAGAAACAAAATTAATTAAAAAGAAAAGCAAGCTCTCACATAAATTCATTTCTTCTTCACAGCCAATGGATTGTTTCTGGAGGCAGAAGACTCCAGGCTTCTTGAATCCCTACAGACCACTAATAACCACACTTGAAATTAAACTATTTTGACATTGTCTTACTCATTGTGTGTGTGTGTGGGGGGGGGGTTCATATAGGCATCTGAGGGCAATTTATAAAAGTTACTGTTGTACTTCCTCTTTGTGGATTCTGAGGATGCTCGTGGTTATGAAGTGATATAGGATGGAGACTCAGTCTCTTATTCCAGTATCCACATGCAAAACTGTTAATGTCCACATAAAAAGAGGACTTCCATTGTATCCTATTATGCTTTGAACTTAGTCTGACTGAACTGCCAGCCACCCATAGAAACTTTCCTTTTCATCTCTGCTAAGGATATAAGTTTTGTTTTTGTTTTTTAAAGAAAAAGAAGAGGAGTAGTCATTTTTTTCCAGGCAGCGGTGGTGACATCTTTAATCCCAGCACTTAGGAGGCAGAGGCAGGGGGATCTCTCTGAGTATGAGGCCAGCCTGGTCAACAGAGTGAGTTCCAGGACAACTAAGACTATCAAACAGAGAAATCTTACTCGGAAAAAAAATGGAAAAAAGGTCTCAAAGTTTAAAATGTCTCAACTGAGAAAAAAGTCCTAAAACTGTTGTAGCTTGAACAGAAAATATTTCCATCTGTCACATTATGGATACCACATGGAGGTTTATGTAATGTTGTGTTTGGTCCTGAAGGCATAGATTAATTTTTACTTCCCTTGGGCAGATAATCTTACATTCTGGCATTTTTAAGCCATAAACAAGGACAAGAATCTAAATATGTGAATAGATCAGTGTCAATTATATCAAAAACAATAGGCATACTTCAAGTGAGAAATAATGAAAATCTTAGGGTAAGGCCCATGTGTAAGGAAGAATAAGATTCAGTCTGCATAGAAAGCTCTTGCCAAAGTGCCAAGTTTCCATTAACTGCCACTGCTTCTTGGAAGCCTGCCCTGATTCCTCAAGAGGCTGTAGGTGAGCACTCTACCATGTCACTATATTAAATGACCGTTCACTTCATTTTTAAATATTTACTTTGACTTTTTTCCCACAAGACTTCTTAGTTCTTCATGACAAACTGAGTTTTATTAACTCTGTGTCTCTGTGGTTATCCACATTTCAATCATATCTGAGAATCCCTGAGTTCTTGTCATGGAAAAACATAGAAGGACACAGAGAAAGACAAGAAACAACATTGGATCATGGGTCTGAGAACTTGTATTCCAAACTTATCCTTAGCACTAATCTGGTGTTTGACCTAGGCAATATTCCTGGTCCTTAGTTTGCTAAAAAGAGTATTTGGATTGAAAATCTTCTAAAAATCTCTCAATTCTGAAGGTCTCTTTGATTGGAACTGAGTCCAATATGTATGCACCTGTAGGACCACACGTGCTGTATAACATCATGGTCTGCTCAGAATGGCAGATCATTGTGGTTATAAAAGAACCAAAATAGAAATAAACAGATATTCAAAAGCATGAGAATACTGAACACTGATGTGGAGTAGTTGTATGAAAGTATATTCCAGAAGGTGCTAGTGTGTGAAAAATAAAGAGTTGTGTGTGTGTGTGTGTGTGTGTGTGTGTGTGTGTGTGTGTGTGTGTGTGAAGGACAACCACAAAGCTTTAAAAATTACTAGACAAAACCAGAAGAGAATAAGCACAAAGATTATAATGCCTTCTGTGGGATGCAGTGTTGTACATAGCATATAACACAGAAATCTCAAAAAAGACAAAATGATTTTCTACCTGGAAACAGTAGAATGACCCTGGTTCAGAGGAACACAAGCCCAAGGTAAGACATTAGAAAATATAAGGGCTTGAAAAGGAGTGAGCGTCCACCTGTCTCCTTGGTGAGAAAAGTAGCAAGTGGATTAGTGTTTAGGTGAGTAAGTGCTGATGTCTGTGATGATGAATATTAGACTCTCTAAAAAGGTGAAGGTGTGGAGGTGGCCCATCACTTTCTTTGTTGCAAGATGAGGATGAAGATATAATTTGTAAAATTTACTCTGATAATCTTGACATCTGTTGGTAATAAAATTGTGGCTGGTTTACAACCACTGCGAAAGGATAAAATAAGCGATCCATAGGCAGCCAAAACTTCATACTACTTTGTAAATTGTGGATATCATCAGGAAAATATATGTGTGCAATGTTTTCAGGTGGCCTCTCACAAGGCAGTACCAGGTCTGCATTTCTGGGAACTGCATTACGGAGTAGAACTAAACCAAGTACGAACTCCCACCAGATAAGAGGTCCCCACTAAACTGAGCACCAACACCCATCAGATAAGAGGCCCCCAGTAGAATAGCACAAGGCCTTGCTCTGTGTGCTTTTCAGCTTTCCTGTGTTTCCAGCTTTTGGAAGTTGGATATAAAATATCTGTAGGTGCTTACATTGAAAAAGCCATGTGCCTTATAGTTAGCTGTAAAATTGACCTTTATGATTCTTATACCTTAAGCTGGAGTTACCTCATCCCTCATCCCTTAGTTGGATTTGCTAAGCAATCTTAAATGTTTGATGGCATAACAAATAGTGTAGTCTTTATAACCACCTGGAGCTAGGAGCTAATTTGGATATCGATAATATACTCATTCAGATTCCTATTACTCTGCCTGAAACTTCAATATTATGTCAAAGCAAAGTAGCAAGTGTTGTCATTCTTGTCTTGTTTCTGATTTTACAGGAAAACTTGAGTGTTTTAACTGTTGAGGATAAGTAAGGGTAACTTCGGGCTTTTCACAAATGTCTATTATTCTTTTGAGTTACATTCCCTTATGTCTTTTATTTTAGAATATTTTACATAGGGTTTTGATAGTTTTCTAATGCCCTTTCTTCATCTATCCAAAGGATTGCATAGCTTTGCTCTTTGTCTTTTAAGGTCATATTTCACACTTCCTGATTTTCATAGTGAACTAGCTTATTACCTCAGGGATAAGTTTCACTTGAAGGTGGTAAATGATCTCTTTGTGTGCAGTTGGATTTGACATGTAAACTTGAATTGGGTTTTTTTTTTTTAATTGGACTGTTATTTCCTGTAATTTTCATACAACCTCCAAAGATCTTGATTGGATAAATGAGCACATATCTTTAAATTAAAAAAAAAATCTGTAGGTGCATATAAACTGAGAAGAACAATAGAGTTTTGGAAGATATACTATGAGTCCAAAGGAATTACAAACAAAATCTGTGTTTGAGTTGAGATGAAATTCAATGCCCTAACATTCTCCATTTGGATCTCTGATGCTGCAATTTTTTATCACATTGACAAAATACGCTAGAAAATAAACCTAAGATCAAGAAGATGTATTTTGCTTCAAAGTTCAAGTCCATCATTGTGGCAGAAGAGGGAGGTTATAACACAGTTACTAGCAGGAGCGGAGGACAGTGAATGCTGGTTCTCAGGTTCCTTCCTCCTCCTAATTCAGTTCTTGACTACAGATCAAGGTATGGTACTCTTCATCATGTGGAGTGGGGCCTTCCACCTCAGCTAACTCACAAACATGGCTGGAGGGTTGTCTTTTAGATGATTCTAGAATAGATCTTGTTAATATTAATGACATTAATAATAAAATAACAGATCCTGAATATATTAATCATCGCAGAGGAAATGAGTCCCAGTGTGGCTCTGACAAGAATGGTTGAGAATAAAAAAGAACCTCAGAGGAAGAAGGGGGTGTGGCTTCTGGAGGCTGAATCTCCAGATGGAGGCTACTGAAGGGAATCTGCACAAGCCTCTTATAAGAGGCTGAACATTAAGAGGTTTACATTGGCTGAACACCAAATATCAGTTAGCATTGTAGTTTAAAGATGGTAAACCTGTAGGTCTCATGCTGAGTTTCAGTTTCCCAATTGGAACAACCTCTAGCATCCTCTTGCTGTCTGCCTCCCTCTCCCACCTACATCTGTCTACTGGTTAGCATTAATTTTCCTAAAATAATGACTCTGGTATTGACGTCTTAGAGCACCTCCTTTATAGAAGCCCAAGGGAGTAAAGCATTTTAAAAGGCATTTGCCATGTCCCAAGGCCCAACTGCAGCATAACTCTAATTATTCTTATCAATAAAATACCAGGAGTCAGAGAGGCAGGAGAGCAGCCACAGGTACAGTCACTTCCTGCCTCAGCTGGATCTGTGACCAAAAGAGCAGACCGCTCTAATCCCCCTCCCCTTATCACTTTATCACTCCCTGTCTCCTCTCTGTACAGACCTCCAGAGCTCTATGGTTAACTAGGGGCTAGCTCCACCTGCTGAGTTTAAACAAGCTTTATTGTACAGAACACAAGCAAAATATCACACACCACCCAGCTCTCCTACCTCTCTAGTCTTTACAATTGCTGCCATGGCAGCAGGAAGCCATGAGCCAAAGGGAAAGCCATACTCCTGTCCTCCAGCTGACTGGCTTTCTTTCATCTCACCTGAAATGATGTTAACCTAATTTCTCACCACATGATAGATGTGAAAAAAAACCCTGTTTCCCTTGCACAGTCTGATGCAAAGCTCTTCGTAATTGAAACTTTCATGCCGGAGTGACCTCTGGCTGGTTGCTGCTGGTCTATTAGCTCTTCCATTAGTTTGCAAGCTCCATGAAGCAGTGACTAATTTGCTTCTTTGCTTTTCCCTTGGGGCCTAGTTTGGATCTTGAGAGTCAAGATGCAATCATGCAGTGTGGGAATGCTTTGAATCAAGTTAAGTAGATGGGGGAAGGGGGTGCTTTAACCAAACATTAATTTGCTGATTCTTGGGATCTTTTCAATTTCTGTCTAGGCCTGACCAAAGCAGATTGGGTTTGGGGATGATATGATCCCTCCCACAACCACCAATCCTTTCCCTTTCCAAACTGCTCTAGAAGATTTGGTTTTGAATTTCTATACACTGGCCCCTTCCTTCTTCCCTGTGTCCTAACATGCTCACCTTGCTTGCTCACATGGGAGCCTAGTCTTCTCTCCTTTCCCCCATCTCCTTCTTAGACTATTTTCTCTCCTCAGCTTCACTTCCTAACCAGCCTCAGGAAGGGGGAAATGATGGATGTTAGTAAACTCTTTTCACAAGTGGCAAAGGCCAGGATATGTCTTCAGAATGCAGCTCATTATGTCTGCTGCATAGTCATCCATCCTCATTTCCATTTCTTTCTTAAATCCATCTATTCAAAAAGATTTCTGACTGTTTCCTTAGTTTGCCATCTGGAAATAGCTAGGCTTCATGTCTGCCAGCTAAACTAAGCGTTTCCTTCAGACATTAGGAACTGGCTTGGATTCCAGAAAACAGAAGTTGACACTAAGTTATTTTAGCCAGTTGGGAGAAGCTCTATCCTTATTATGTATACTTTGATAAATCTCATAAACTAGAGTCACAGCTTATGTTATTGTTTATTCTCTCAACATTAAACTACCTTAATCCTAGTTATAATTTCACAGTGGTCTCCTTGCCAGCTCACCAGAATGGTACAGATCATTCACAACTCTGTTATTTAGGAAAAGCTCAGAAATCGCAAGTAGGAATTCAAAAGGACATCTTTCTCCTGGAAGATGGAACTGGATTCCAACCAAAATCTTTTCAAGACCTAAAAAAATCTTAGAATACCCTTTGTTCCTCTATCAACTAAAGCTGACCATTTGAAGACTGTTTACTATAAAATAAGACAGAAAGTTTACCAACTTACAAAGTGTTGTTTTTTTGTTTGTGTGTTAAGTTTTAAAATATCTTTAACTATGAAAATTGGTACAATAGTTAAGTCATTTGAACAGCAAATTCTGAGAAAAGGCTCACTCAGCTCATCATTTTAGCAACTATTTTTTGAACAGTGACTGTGTGTAAGATCGTATAGTGAATAATAAAGTGTTAATTAAAATTGATATTGGAGGCATGGAGAATTCAGACCCTTAACATATATTTTAAGGACCCTGAGAAGCCTGTTTTGGTGCTTGGAGGAATAAGGCTGTGTGAGAATTAGGAGCTGAGTCAGAGGAAGAACTTTGGAAAGCAGGTAGAAGATGAGCTTTGATGATTGGCCCAAAGTTGTGAAGGCTGGAGCTGAGAGGAATTAGATACGGATGGTCCTACTGAAATATTCTTTTGTTGTTTTCAAGACAGGATCTCTCTGTGTATCCCTGGCTGTTCTGGAACTCATTCTATAGACAAGGTTGATTCCTGAACTCACAATTCTCCCCACCTCTGCCATCCAAGTGCTGAGATCAAAGGTGTACACTACCACATTAGACTGGCTGAAACATTCTGAACAGTCTCAGAAATAACATGGCATAGTGTATAAATGAGAAACAGGAACTATTGACCAGGTAAGTGCTGTGCATATCTGGAAAGAACAGGATTGTAATATAAAGGTGGAACTGAGATGCTGTGAGTCATGAAACTTCTATGATTCAGAACGTTATTGAAAGGGGAGGTTGAAAGTGGCCGGGGAAGGGAAGCCTAAGGAATGGCTCCACTAAACAGCCAGGTGTGACAATGGGACCAGCATGTAGATGTGTATGTGCTTCCCAAGGGGCAGTTGAAAATGTGAAATTGAAATTCGGGCTATGATCTGAAATATGGACTGGAGACTCATCAGTATGGCCATTGTAGAAGATGTGGGAACAGATGTGCATGACAAGGGAGGATCAAAACAAGTAGCCAAGGACAGGACTCTAGGGGGTAATGATTTACTTTGTGCAGAAAGAAGAGTCAATATTGAAAATAATAAGGTCAGTGGAGAGACAAGGAGACTTAGGAAGAGACAGGTTGGAAAGACAAGAGATCTGTGCTAACCAGAAGAGCAGGGAGATAAGGAAGAGGAAAATTTAGACAGAAACTAAGCATTTTGTTTTGCTCATCAAAAAGAGTTCATTCACCATGGATGCTTGGAATGTGTTCCTTTGGAAAGTCTGAGCTTTGCCTTTGACCCATGCAATATTTTGTAGTGTGTGTGTGTGTGCACAAGTGAAAATCTAATGGTATTGTTCAGGATACCAACCACCTTGTCACTGGTATGAAACCCAGCTGGTTCCACCCCGGGAGGCCTTGGAGCCCAGTCACTCCTGTTTCAGCCTCCCCAGTGCCTGGCTTACATGAGCATGCCACCACATCTAGACCTGGAGGAGAACTGAACTTAGTTTCTCATGTTTGCAAGACTTGTCTTCCCACTCAAGTCCCCATTTCTTTAAAACGACATAAATGATGGAAAGCTGTGTGCCTGCAAGTGGGGTGCTTGTGACCAAAAGACAGCTGAACATATTAGGTGACAAAATTATTTAAACCAAATGTTTGAGCTCACATTGCATTAATATGAGAAGAAGAAAAAGAGAGGAAAATCCCCAGGAATTCACATTAGTCAACCCACATAACCCTTTCCCAAACTATGAAGATTTAAAAGTTATTCTTCTGTCTTTATGACATGGAACAATAGCAGCCAATGTAAACAGTTCTCAAACTGAATTGCAAAGCGTCCCCTGTACACCTGTGGATCATTATTTCCTTTCTTTTCAGAGTTCAAGTGGAAGCCATGATAGCCACTGGTGGGGTCATCACTGGTCTGGCAGCCCTGAAGCGGCAGGACTCTGCCAGGTCCCAGCAACATGTCAACCTCAGCCCAGCACCTGCAGCTCAGGACCAGAAACCAGTCCGAAGGCGCCCACGAGCTGATGTCGTGGTGGTTCGTGGGAAAATCCGACTTTATTCTCCCTCTGGCTTTTTCCTCATTCTGGGAGTGCTGGTGTCCATCATCGGGATTGCCATGGCAGTCCTTGGATATTGGCCCCAGAAGGAGCATTTCATCGATGCAGAGACCACTCTGTCCACTAACGAGACGCAGGTGGTTCGGAACCAGGGCGGTGTGGTGGTACGCTTCTTTGAGCAGCATTTACACTCAGACAAGATGAAGATGCTTGGCCCATTCACCATGGGCATTGGCATCTTCATTTTCATCTGTGCCAACGCCATTCTTCACGAGAACCGCGATAAAGAAACCAAAATCATCCACATGAGGGATATCTACTCCACGGTCATCGACATCCACACATTGAGACTCAAGGAACAGAAGCAGGCAAATGGCCTGTATGCAGGCTTGCTGGGAGATGGAGAAGTCAAGCAAAATGGCAGTCCCTGTGCATCCAGACTGGCCGCCACCACCTTGGCCTCCTTCTCAGGCATGCGGAACAGCTTTCGTGTAGACAGCTCAGTGGAAGAGGATGAGCTGATGCTGAGTGACAGTAAGAGCCCGGGGCACCTCAAGCCCCCTTTGCTCTCAGACAGTGCGGTCTCTGTCTTTGGCCTTTATCCACCTCCATCCAAGGCTGTCGATGATAAGAACAGTAGCTCCAAGAAGTGTGACACCAAATCAATTGTGTCGTCATCCATCAGTGCTTTTACGCTGCCTGTGATCAAACTTAATAACTGTGTCATTGATGAACCTAGTATAGACAGCATCACTGAGGTAGCAGATAATCTCAAAAGCAGATCCAGGAATCTTTCCATGGATTCCCTTATGGTTCCACTGCCCAGCTCTGGTGAGTCCTTCCAGCCCTCCAGTACACTACTGCCAAGGAACAATTCTGTTGGGGATTCCCTATCTAGTCAATACAAGTCCTCTGTGACCCTGGGACCAGGGACTGGACAGCTCTTGTCTCCTGGAGCTGCTAGAAGACAGTTTGGATCCAATACATCCTTACATTTCCTCTCTTCACACTCCAAATCTTTAGACTTAGACAGGGGTCCCTCCACTCTCACGGTGCAAGCAGAACAAAGAAAGCACCCAAGTTGGCCTCGGTTGGATCGAAGTAATAGCAAAGGGTATATGAAATTGGAGAATAAAGAGGACCCAATGGATCGGTTGCTGGTTCCCCAAACAGCAATCAAAAAAGACTTTACTAATAAAGAGAAACTTCTTATGATCTCAAGATCTCATAACAACTTGAGCTTTGAACATGATGAGTTTTTGAGTAACAATCTGAAGCGAGGAACTTCTGAAACACGATTTTAGTGTCATTTTCCAAGGAGATATATGTACTATTTTCACCAGATCTTTCCTTCTTAGAGTGTTGGTTTTAAGCCTTTTAAAATCAAATGGTAGGTGTTAGAAATGGCTGGTTAATTCTGTAATCAAGATGGCTGTATGTATGGGTTCCTTTTCTCTGCAGTATTATAGATAATCATGTGGGATTTTGTTTTCTCACTCTTTGAAAGCATGATTTCTTTTGTTGATGTGAAGACGAAATACCTACATTTGTATTAAGAACTTGGCTTTATTCTTTAATCCTATCATTGATTATTACTTCATAGAATGAAGTAGCCAGTATGGAAAGTGTAGAGTACCAAAGTGTGGGCAGGAAGTGTTAAATTCAAATCTATCCAATACTCAGTAGACGTATTTATAAATGAGGGTGAGTGCAATCTTAAAATGTGATTTTTCTGAATTATTATTTTATATGGGATTGCTTGCATTACGTAAAAAGAGAACGAACTTCTATTACTTATATTGTGAAGCTTACTCTGAACTCTGTGGGCAGTATATTTTTTTCAACATCAATCCTGTTAGGGTGGTATTTTAATGAAAAAATAATGGTGGCAAAGAAGGCCATGAATTAGGGCTAGATATCGAAAAACAATTAGTTGTAACTTTAGAGCCTCAGAATCAAAATTTCTCTGCAACCTGATTTGAAAATTAAATGAAACAACATAGTCTGTAGAATTTCTGTCTTGGCACATCCAGAGAAAATGCTGCCTAAGGAATGAAGATACCATTTGCTAGTATCTAACTTTTTTAGCCGTCTTCTCTTGTCCAATATTCACTCATTACCATATCCTTATTTTTTCCAATAACTTTTATTATTATTTGAAAAAGAGTTCACTAGCCATGACATTTCTTTATATCTTCACATAACCACTATCTTGGTTGTTAAAGAAAATTTTGGACTTGATAAACTGCCTTGTATTTTACTTTGTGATGGAAAACTTTCTGCTAACTCCAAAGAACTTCTCATGGTTGAAGAAATTTTTAAGGTTGTGTTTTTCACATATATAAAATTGTCAAAGCTACTAAATACTAAAGTGGCTATTTCCATCAGACTTTTTTTTTCACATTTTCTGTGAAGGCAACACAGTTTTAAGAATAGTTTAATGGGATCCCAAAGGGTGGCTCAGCAGTTAAAAGCATTTGCTGCTCTTGCAAAGAGCCTTGATTTCATTCCTAGTACCCACCTGGGTAGCTCACAATTATTTATAACTTTTAGTTTCTGGGGATCTAACTCTCTTCTGGCCTCCACAGGCCCTAGGCATGCATATAGTGTACATATATACATGCAGGCACTTATACACATAAAATTAAAAAAAAAACACTTAAAAATGTCAAATGGAATACTCAGGAAATTTTACTGGTTTTTCCCAAAGCCTAAACATTTCTGAACATTCCTATTGCCATTATTAGGAAAAGCAGAAATGGTACATTTGTAAGAGTGGCTCCCCAGAATCCCACACTGTGTTTACACAGATATCTTTCTTAAGAGGTACACTGCTTCGTAGAACCTCAAGCCTGTGTGTCATAATAGACTAAACTCAATATTTTATTATAAAAACATTTAATAAACTTGTTATTCATAGAAGTGTGTGTTCTTCATATCTTTGCTAATATTTTTAAATAAAACCTACCTATCTGCTTAAAAGACTGCTTTGCAAACTTTCTGCTATACTTGTTGATGGCATTTAATATTATAGTACCTGAGTGCTATAACTTTACTGTTGTTTCTATTGTGTTAAAGAGACACCAAGCTGCTCTTTTTTAAATTAGGATATGTTTATACTTTGTTATCTTGAGATGATTTCATCTCATTTTCATAGACTTCTCAGGTAAATAATCAAACCCCACATACAAATGTTAGCAATACTTCCAAATTTCAGCACTATGGTTCCCAACATGCTTACCATGACACATGACGTAATTTGCAAGTCTGTCCCCATAAAGTAGTCTGGAAATATGAAGAGGATCTGATAGCATGGATCTGGAAAGATCGAAATGAAACAATTGGGAGGAGAGAGCAACAGTTTACATTTAACAGTCCCATCATCCAAAAAGCCTCAGGTTTTTATTTACCAAACAAATTAACTTTATTCAATGAAAAATAGTCTTCACATTTCAATTAATCAGACTCGTATTTCACTATTAGTGTGAGATAGCTTGGCTACTATATTAGTTTGGTATCTTTCCAACCAGGAAGATTGCTCATTCCATATTTTGAATATGACTCTCATGCTCTTGTGAATGCTGAAAATTGTTTAGAACTTTGATTTCTCCCTCTGAGAAGGCCCAGGAACTTGGACATGGTTAACTGCTTCTTGGTAGGTTCTAGGCCTGCACCCTGACTGCAGGGTACAAGTTTTCTAATGCTGTAATAAGAAAATACCACACATTGGATCGTTCAAATACTAGAAATTGTTTTTTTTTTTATTTTTTTCACAGTTTTCAGAGTTAATAGTCCAAGATCAAAGTTAAGTTAAGGACGATCCCTCCACTTGTGTTATTGAGCTATTTTTATATTTTCTTATTTCAAGATCATTTTTCATATTAAATTTAATTGACTCATCAGGATTGGTTTCTCCTGTGGCCTCTGTCAGCCAAGGCACCCAGATGGTGGCCTTATCATCATGTCCTTATGTGTCCTTTTCTCTGTGTATATGTATCTCCTTTGACTCTTTTTATAGAACACCAGCTAAATTGGATGAGAGTTCTATCTCATAGGCTTTATTTAACCTCAATTCTTTCTTTAGATGATCTCTCTGCAAATATGCTTATCATCTGAGCTACAAGGTATTGGGGACATGATTCAGCCATAACATGGACTATAGAATGCTGAGTGAAAAAATCCTTAGCCTACAGTAGTTGAGAAAGACAGAATATCCCCTCAGTAGCTTTGCTACCCTAGATATATAGTCTGAAGTATGACAATCTTCCAATGTCAGTTTATTTCTTAATTTCCAGTCAGACCTGGGATTCTCAACTATGATATAAGATATGTCAGCATATAAACTATCAAGTCTTTTTGAATTCTAAGAATTCTTGCACTCTCAGGTGAGGACCCACTGTTCATTATTGTGTTTATAAAGCACCTTGACTATCAAGTTGTCACTTGGACAGACACTGCAGTAGAACAGTGTGGCTGTGGTGCAGACAGGCCATAACAGCATAAACCCAAGCACTGTGGATGGACTCTTACCTCTGAGCATGTAGCAGTGAACTCTTCAGTATGTGCCATATGCTAGCCCTGCTCCTGGGGTTTTGTAGATTATATGAGATGACCTTTATCAAGGGTTCAGAATCACCATGGCAAATAATGAGTGTGTAAATGTTATTACCATCTGGAAGTGTTAGCTGACAGCTTTTCCAGCCTTCATTCCCTTTCTGCCCTACTCTATTGTATCACCCAGTATAGGATAAATAGGCATGCCCTAAGACATGTCCATGTCTTAACTCTAGAACCCTGAATGTTAACTTACTGAGCAAAATGGATTGGCAACGTTGACAAGGATACAAATCTTTGGGGATTATCTTGGATCATTCTCAGGAGCATTGTGCAATCATAAAGGTCCTTGTAATAGAAGAACTTTAGGGAAATTGCAAAGAAGGTATTGATGTGACCAACGCCTTTAGGGTCCCTGCTTTGAGAGTAGAAAGAGAGTCCTTATGCTCAGAACTGGGAAAGTACAAACCAAAACAAAGCACATCTCTCCTCAGTTGCCAGAGGAACAAGCTTGGCTGTTTTGACTTTAACCAATAAGAAGGTTGTATGTGGACCTTGGATTTTCTAGAGCTGAACAAGAATATGATGTTTGAATCTGTTCCATTTATCAGAATTTGTTACAGCAGCCAGAGAACATAAATCCATCTTCCCCAACTGCAGGGGTTTCCTTCAGCAGCTTTTCAAGGACATCTGTAATGAGGTCTGCTTCTGGGGAGAAGTAAACAAATGTCTACACATCCCAGGCAGGGACAAGACACAATCCAAACTAAGGATACCACCAAAATCCTTTGGTGAATCAATGAGTTTTATTTTGATTACTTTTAGAATATGGGTGAGGCCTGGACTGACATCTTATATCACACTCCCCCTAGAGAAACACCTGACTCACTCTTGAGGGAGGGGGGAGAAAACTGCATCTGCCAGGAGTGGAGACTGAACTAAGCAATATTGGGGCAGTGGGACCATGGGACTGCCTGCAGCCTGCCCAGGGATGGGATGGGGATTTGTGGAGAAGAAAGAATGACCTGATGTGGTGGGAGGGGGTAGGGATAATAAGGATATACAAGGTTAGAAAGTGTGACTTCTTTGTTAATAATAATAATAATAATAATAATAATAAGAAGAAGAAGAAGAAGAAGAAGAAGAAGAAGAAAAAGGAAAAAAAGAATATGGGTGAGGGTTTACTTACAGAAGCAGAAATGATATCATCACAGCCCACCACAGCATGAGTGACAGATCAAAAAAGCAGGAAACCTATAGCATACTAACAGCCTCTAGGCAGTTCAATAGGATGGAAGCTGTCCTTTCCAGGTAGCTCACTTGATCTGAGCCTCTGCCAGGAAGTTCAACTGTTCTCTGCTTCCTCTAGGCAGTTTTGCTGGTCTCTTGCTTTTTCCAGACAGCGTGGCTGTCTCACTTTGAGGCAGCTCAGCTGCTCTGAAAGGCTCTCAGCAAACATTACAGCTTATATAGGGTTGGAGAGGGAGGAGCCTAATATATCTTATTGATTTCAGGGACTTCCTGAAACCTTTGAGGTTCTTATTTCCTGAGTTTAAGGAGCTTCCCTGCAGAATGGACTACTTCATCTTCACTTAGAAAACTCTGTTGTCTCACCTGGATAGTTTTTGTCTTGGAGGAACAGTTGTAGAACAAGGTCTCAAATAGAATAGACCAGCATTACATTTATTTTTACATTGATATTCTCTCTCTCTCTTTTTTAAGTTTAGACCTAATAATTATAATGTAAGTATAATTTCTACAAAGAGTAATAGCTTCTCTTAGTATTTTTTTGAGATGATAGATCATACAGAACAGTATAGCCATCAATTGCAAAAGGCTTCAAGCTCAAATATTTAAAATATTTGAAGGAATAAAGCTAATTTTAAGTCAGAAGAAAGGATTTTCATACAAATTTGCTGAAAATGTAAATTTTACGTTACACATTTTAGCAATCCAAATTTAACATTTAAATATGCCACAGAAGCATACCATGAATAAGAAAAAAAATACACTTTAAAAAGAAAATACCTACCAGTTTAGTAGTACTTTTCCTATAACATTTTAAATGTTAGTATCTCTGCCAGCCCAGAGCTATACATCCACTAGTTACAGTATTTTTTTAAGTTTCTCAGAGAACTCTTGTTCTCTAGGGACTGGGAAGGATAAGGTTACCCTGTTTCTACCGTGAGTTACCACCCTGTCATCTCCCTCCTTCTCTCCCTCTGCTACCATATTTTACACCTTGTATCAAGATTTCAGAGCACATGACTGTGATATTGAATTATTAAAGAACCTTGCCTCTAATTACCCATTAGAAGATTAAAGCTCCTTGTGATTTGCATTCAAACTGAAGTAAATCATTGATTTCCTTCTCTCTGCTGTTTTTCCCAGCAAGATGCACAAGATGAAAAGATGCTACAAAAAAAAAGAGTTTTCAATTGCTATTGTGGTCTTATGATGGTGTTTGAGTTGTCTAGTGTTGTTATAACAAAATAGTCCTCTCTCACCTTCAAGATGCCTGAATACTGATAGTTCTCCAGGTTGGAAGTCAGTCATTTGGTTTCTCTTAAATTCTCTCATTTTGGGTTTTAAAGACCACTTTGGCCTCATAGGTCTTATACATTCTTAGTGTCACTGTATATATCCACATTCCCTCTTTTTCTAAGAACAGTACTCAGGTTGCATCTTAGCAGCCACCTCCGAATGCAACCATGTCATTACCTAACATAACTGTCTTCAAATACAGTTGTATTCTTAGTTACTGAGAGCATCGCAGTTTGAATACAGGAACTGGAGTACTATTCAGTTTGTAATGATGGTGATTTAAATATCAGGCCATTTTCAAGAACAGTCCTTAAGTGACAGAACTAAGTCAAACTAGAAGAGACCAGTTCCTCTTCCTGAAGTTTTTAATAGGTAAGCAAATTTGCATTTGTACATAAGTGTTCATTCAATATATGAAAATACTGAAATTTATATATATATAGAAAATAATAAAATGGCTATAAGAAGTCTCTATATTAGCATCTTCTTGTCCTTATACTCCTAAACTAGTTTTCAGAAAGCTGTCTTCAGCTTGAAATATTTTTTCCCTTTTCATTGCTTCCCTTTGCAACTGATTAATCTATTAGTTGTTTTAGTATAGAAACAACTGAATTTGCATTTATTATTTTAATTCCTTGCCTTATGAATTGTTTAATTGTTTTGAAATGTATAATCTTTTATTTCCTTCTCATTACTAGTGTATATTTTATCCCTAGGCACACGGAGCCTATGTAGTATGCAAATTCATAAATTTTGTCTGTCATACAACTGTTCATTGTATTCTACTATAGTCAAAGATACAGCATTTCCAGTACAATATACAGAATCATTTGCTAATAGAAGCATCTGAAGTTCAGAAGCAATAGGATGCTTGAGCCAACACTCAGAGGGATATACAAATTAATAAAAATATTAGAACCTGCATCCATGACCTTAGATTATTAGTGCTTGAAGTTTGTTTAATTTTTGTAGAACTCAGGTCTGAACTACACATGCACTCCATAAGTAAGCTATACTTTTAGCCTTTCGTTTCTCATACTGACATCAATGAAAGTAGTTCTGTGGTTTTAAAATCATGTCTCCAAAGTATAGTAATAATTATATTGGAAGTTCCATAATAAGGACTAAGAAAAACATCCAGAATTTTGAGAGGAAAGTAACATACCTTAGACAGTAAGGAGTGTAAAGGAGTATAGCAGAGACAGATCTTATAGAAGGCAATGGAAAATTCTAGCATTTGTATTATCGTTATCCTTTGATTTCCTGTGTTTTAATACATTACCTCCCAATACTCCCCTGAAGGTTATGCCTATGAGCTCTCTCACAGCACGATACCCTTTCAGTGGGAAATAGAACCAAAAGACACTTCTATCCATAATCAATAAATCACTAGATAGAAGGAGACAGGAACAGAAGGAGTGTGCAGTCCAGGAGGGGGAGAGAACACCATATGTTTTTCTTGCTTGTTGAAAACCTATGCATGGCAAAAAGGCATTCCACTTCAACTTTATTTTGGAATAAAACCAAGCTCATAATTTTCAATTACTAAAGTGTGATAAAAAATTCTTAGTTGGTTTTAAAGCACATTTTAGCAGTGTTTATTAGCCAGCTTATCGAATCAGTCACCCCAAGAGCTAGAGACTTGATCATTCATTTGAATTGGCAAGTAATTGAACAGCTTTCAATTACTTGCCAATTCAAATGAATTGGCAGAATTTTATAGCAACAAAAAACACTTTCTTTTTCTAAATTTGGATATTTTCTGTGGTCATTAGGTATATTTTCCCTAAAGCTTTTCCGAATTCTAAATGTGTTACTGTGTGTTGTCATTTATTTTGTTAATAATATGGGAAGGCAAATTGACTTTCCATCAGTTCTTGAAGAGTGAAGAAAATCTCTTTCAGAGATGTTTGTATTATTTTTAGTTTGCTATAAGATATCAAAAGGGTCAAATAAAACATATATGAGCAAAAATGTAGAGGACTTTAAAATCTAAGATCATGCTAAATATAGATTGCATTCAATATAGGCTATAATTTTCCCTTGTATAGCATGGCCATTATCATGTTAAAACATGACCACATTCTTTTATGAACTAATATAAGTAAATTATATGCTCGTTGGCAAGTGAACACTACATGTTGTCTTAAATTTCCCAGAAAGATGTTTAGCAGCTTACAAGGCAAATTTAATATAAGCCCTCTTTTCTTACTGTATGCTTATCTTGGCAAAGACATACACTCAGAAATTATGATACAAAACGGTTGTATGCTTACAGAATTCTGTCAAAATGGTCTGGTCTAGTTCTAAAAATATAGTCTACTTTCAAACACTTCATAGTTAGCACTTAATCTGAGTCATCAGAACCCTTGTCTTGGAACTCATTTATTTATATACATTTGCTTCTGTAAGGAGGTTTAATGCATTTGCTTGCTGACTGGCAAGTTGGGGGAGACTAAAATTTTGTATTGCCCATTCTACAAGGAAATGGTAATGTGTAGAGTTACAAAGGAAGGCAAGAGAGGATGGGTGAAGAAAAGGAATGTATCTCACTGTATCTTTGATAAATGCTATCTGTGTCTTCTCATTTTTACTATCCTAGTTAACCAAGTGTTTATTCAGTTGTTGGAATAAGGGTCCTTGTCAGTCTATCCATGCCATTGAATTATTCATATACTGAGAAATACCAAAAATTCTGAATTCATTTTAATATATCAGGGTCTTACACAGTGCCAGTACATGCTGGGTTTCAGTGAGTAATGATAGAACTTTAAAGTGAAAAACACTAGCTAAATTTAATTATCACATTCTTGTGGTCAGTTTGCCACAGACTATCTGACAATAAATGGAGAGCATGTGTGGCTGGTTATGAAATTTTCAGAATAGCTGGGCTGACAGCCACTCACAGGGGTGTAAATCAGTTATAGGGATTTAGAGAAGGCATCAGCACAGTGGTATTCCTGTTCATTTCAGTCTATAAAGAAAGAGGGAAGGAATCTCAGAAGCTATGAATATCATTTTCAAAACAAAATATAAAAGCTCTTTCTGAAGTGAAAAAGAAATTTAATATGTAAAGAATGAGTAAGAACCTTTGAAATTTTATATTACAGCATAGCTCCATATATTTTTACTTTAATCTTGGGATCGATACCCTCTGAAATATAAAGGCAGATTTGCATTTCATTGGTTAGTGTTTAGAGAGTTTCAGGTTGCATTGACCAAGGTCCTAGAATTAGTAGGGGAGATTTCACCATTCTCTAGTCTCACAGGAATTCCAGTACTGCTTGTGCATAAAAACCACCTTCATTTCTTGGATGTAAACCTAAAATAGAAACCTGGTCTTAATTAAACTTTTATACATTTGAGCTAACACCAGACACCAGAAAAGTAGGATAATAGAAATTTCAAAAGCAAATATTCATTCTTATGAGTAGGAAAAATATCTTGACCTTATTAATTTTACTATAAACAGCACACTTACAAAAAGACTGAGTTTCTTGAGCACACTCAACTTCTGTTTATTGTATTTGATTTGACTATGAGACGTACCCTTGACACACTGAAGAAATATTAAAAGTAGAGAATGTTCTCTGGTAGACTACTTGAGGTAGACTTTTAGGTGCTTAAATGAATTAAGGTAATGTTTCAAAGACAATCTCATACAGAGAAAATGCAATCAGGATTCAGGCCTATAGTCTGGAAGCAGTCAACCCCATCTAAGGATGAACATGTGGCCTGGGAGTCAAGTCTGAACTAGAGAAGAAAAGAAGGTGAAGTCAGAACGGTATGTTTTCTAGTTACATAAACATTAACATGTAGTTACTATTAAAATTACATCAAAATAAAATGGAACTGTACAAATTAAAAGGCAACGTTCCCTACAGCCAAACAATGAAATAACAACTATCATGGTCAACTTTTAAGTGCTTGTAGGTTTTGTGTTATTAGATACTGCAGAAATGAAGCCAACTAAGAGAATGTTCTACCCTTTCAAGGATCCTGCCAGACTTAAAACTGCATCATCTCCCATGCCACGAGACATGGCCACTGCATTGTAGTGGCCTTCAGCTCACTCCCAACCCGGACACTAACCCTTCCAGTCTAGCCTGGGTCTTCTCCTGCTTTTCTGACCTATTCTCAGTGCAGGGAACCCCTTCAAACCACACAGGTGATGAACAATGGATTCAGAATACAGAAGCTAGATTAGACCAAGAAGAACAAAGGTAAACTTTTTTGAAAAGTCTGAAATGTACATTGGCTTGAGTGTTTCAAATTCCCCTGGAACTGGAACTACAGACGGTTGTGAGCTGCCATGTGGGTGCTGGGAATCGAACCCGGGTCCTCTGGAAGAGCAGACGGTGCTCTTAACCGCTGAGCCATCTCTCCAGCCCTAACAGGGACGAAAAAAAAAAAAATTCAGAGGGAAAGATGAACACAAAGAAAATATAGGTGTAGCTATCTTATTTGTATTTCTTCCCTTGATAAGCCATGCCTATCATTCTTATCCTCTGTATAGTTATTGTTTACTCTTCCACATTTTAAATTCTTTTTACTGTGTTTTTTTTTGATAAATACAAAATAAAGAAGGAAGAAAAAAAAATGAAAAAAAAATGAAAAAAAAAAAAAAAGAAAAGAAAAGTCTGAAATGATCCAAACCCTAAAAAATTAGGTCATGGCATCTGTAATAGGTGGTTCTGAGTATATCAAAAAAGCTTTTGCTTTTTTGGTAGAATATCTCAAAACTGAAATCATTGTTTGTTTAAAAAAAAAAGAAAAAGAAAAGACAAGGAGATTACAAACCCTTGGAGTGTAAAGTAGCATTTATCCACAGCCACATTTAAACTACTCAGGCAAGGGTGCTGATGGCAACTGCAGGGAAATACTCAGTGTGTATGTGTTTGCTCATGATTTCACTGTTGCCTCCTTCACACCTCTGTGCTAAATCTCTGTCATCCTCCATGCTCTATCCCCTTAGCTCTCCAAAGAAAAGATGTCAGACAGTTCTTCATGCAAACTGACTGATAACGTTCACTTCAGTCATCTACACTCTACTTCTGGAATGAATGTTTATTCCCCTGTAAACCAGGAGAGGCTTGGCAAGCTGTGATAAGGGGAATTGTACCCTGTAGGCTCTACTTCCCCCCACTGCATCTCTTTCTTCAAACCAGAAAGCAGGGGCCTGCCAGGACCTGTTTTCAAAGAACTATTTTCAGGAAATACTAGGAACCAAGTCCCCAAGGCCCACATCTCCAGACTGTTCTCATTCTCTGCTTTTTAGTCCTCCTGTCTTGGATTCCACTATCTCTGTGGCCCTTGGCCCTTGGTCCCCTGCTGCCTTCTAACCCTTTCTTCTACATCTCCTGAGCATAGGTTTATGGTGTTTGTTATTGGCATACCCACTGTTCATAACCATATAAACAGATGACCATAAAATTATTCACTGGTGGATTAAATTACTAATAGTTACAGGTAGATGTAACTTAGTTCATGTTTTGCTACTAGGTTATGTTAAATCAAATATTTAAAACAAAAATGAGCAAGAGGCCAATTAGGGCTCAATAAGCCGAAGCAGAGTAGAGTCACTCAGGCTGGGGTTCGATGTCAACAAACTGGACCTGAGTTGTTTATCAGACCTTATGAGAAATCAGAGAGCAGAAGTCCAATATGCTCTAAGCCAGAGTTAGCCCACTGTAGGCAAGTCTCTCTGTTTTAACTCTCTGTCAAAATGACCAATGTGCCTATGTAGTCTGTCCCTGATTTCTTTGGCCTTTCTCTGCCTATAAGAGCATACTTCCCTCTCTTGCAGGAGAAGCTTTCTAAGCTTCTTGTGAGGTAGGTACCCCACTGATTTACAATTCTCAGATAAAAAGCCAATTCAATCATTTAATTAAATCTGGACTTTTTATAATGAAGCCAAGGTGGTTTGGGGGGGAAAAAATGGTCTCATAGGAATTGGCACTATTAGAAGACGTTGGAGTAAGTGTGGTCTTGTTGGAGGAAGTATGTCACTATGAAGGTGGGTTTTGAGGTCCCATACATGCTCAAGCCATGCCCAGTGAGACAGACCACTTCCTGTTGCCTGTGAGTCAAGATGTAAGAACTCTCAGCTACCTCTCCAGTACCATGTCTGCCTGCATGTCACCATGCTCTTCCAATTGATGATAAGGAAATAAACCTCTGAAAACGTATATTGCCACTTGGATTAAATGTTTTCTTTTATGAGAGTTTCTATGGTCATGATGTGTATTCATAGCAATAGAAACCCCAACTAAGACACTACCTTAGGACTGTATGGCAATATAAGCATCTTATTAGCAGTGTAGTCAAGGAGTAAATAGGTAGATGAAGCTGTTTGCTATGTAAGCTTGATAAAATCCAAATTCTCCAAAACATACGTGCTCCTATAATAGTTTGCAATCAGTACCACTCAAGGCAAACAAAATAACAAATAAAATAATAGTTTTCAAATTTTTAACCCCAGTAATTTCTTATATTCTTAACAAATGCATTGAAAACTCAAAAAACATAAATGTATGTTTTCTGTGTATAGGCACTTACTGTATTAGAAAATAAAGTTAACAACTTAAAGAAAAAAGAAGAAAACCAACAAGTTTCCCACCCACTGACCTCTAATAGCCAGAGGAATGGCATTTCTACATTTCAAGACAAATCTGGAAACCCCTTTGGTTTGCTCAAGACAGCGACAGCAGGGGAACATCTAACCTTAGTATCGCAGAGACAATGAGTTTAGCTTGCTTCCTGTAAGGCCTGCTATGATGCCTCTGGCTTATCTTTGGAAAATCACTAATCAGAAGTCAGGATTCAGCTATTTGAATGTGAGCCCAGGGCACCAGGATCCTCTAAGCCACTACCTGAATGTACAGAGTTCCGGAATAAAACTTCAGGTACTGTCTCTCAGAGTGAAAGATGAACTTGAAAGCACCTTTACAGGCCCAGGACTGTTCATGCAAATGGAGAATTAAAGCCACTGTGTCAGGTAAGTCCACTTCTCTTGAATGCACATATTTCTTCCATGTCCAAGTCACTATTAGAAATTTTTTAATTTTAAATATTAAAATTTATTTCTAATGTCAGTTTTGCTAATTAACAAAGTCTTTTCTGTTGATGATTCTATGAAGCAAAGGCCTCACTTTCACTGCTACTGTACACTGAAGTATTTTGAAACTAATTCAAAACAAACCATCTCATTTGTGAAAAAATCTCAACATTTAACCTTCATGGAGTCTCCTTTCATTTTAATTATTTTTTAATTGTGTGTTTTTAAAAAATCACATCCATTTGTTTAAAGAACATGTGCCATAATATGGGGTGGGGAGTTGTCAAATGACAGCTTTGAATCTTCTCCTTCTACCACATGGTCCCAGGCTTGAACTCAGGTCACTAGTGTTGGCAGCAGTACCTTTATCCACTAAGCCATCTCACAGGCTCTTCCTTTTATTTTAATTTTATCATAATATTCTTCTAACCAAAAATTTAACATTGATTCTTTAATATTTTCAAATATTATTTAGTATGTCCCAGTTGTTTTGAAATTTATTTTGTTTATTTCTTCCTATCAAAATTCAAGTAAGGGTCACTTTTTACAGTTAGTTAACGTGTCTCGTCAGTCTCTTTTGGACTCTTCCTCCTCCCCCTTTTTTTCTCTCTTCAATCTCTCTGTTGGAGGAACTGGATCATTTGTCCAGTATCACTTTTCATATTCCTCATATAGCTGGCTGCACCTCGCTGGTGATGCTCCACACATCTACTTCTATGTGTCCTACATGTGCTCATTTGATTTGCTAAGTTGTTTGGCAGGAACATTGGATGATATTATGAACTTCATTTGATCTCCTTGGCATAACTACTTCCATTTTTATCTCTCCCTCTGATACCAAAATTTGAGGTAAGTATATTATTGGGACAGCCTCTTTCTTCAGAATAATTGCATTGTCCTTTGAAGCCAGCACAGCCTGATCTCCACAAGGCATGCCATACAACAACCACCAAAAAATGTTATTTTTACTACATTAAAGTATGAAGTCTTTTGTTTAAGAGTAACAATGCTTTGCTACCCAATAACAAACTTTCTTGTTGACGGTATTATGTCTTTGATGTTTTGGCAAAGTTCTCTCAGGCTAGATAATTTTTTTAAAAATCCATGAACATGTAAAACTTCAAATATGATAGGTAATTCAGAGTGTAAAGATTCTCAAAGACAAGGACTCACCATAGGAGAAAAACAATAGATACTAAGTCTAGGTGTCTGCAAATTGACAAGGTATGCTTTTCATTTGGGAGCTTCTCTACCCTACCTAAAAGAAACTCTCAGGACTGGAAATTATTGATATAACAAGAAGTCGTTCAGTGGTTAGAATATAATCATTTTCTAGAGGAGTCCCACATTCTCAGAGAAACATATTGCTATGATTCTAAAAGGTCTCAGAAAGAAAACTGTGTCTCTTATGCCTTATAAAAATGTTTGCCGCTCTTTGTTTGGTCTTGATTGATTGTAGCCTTTGCTGTTAGTCCTACTGGTGGTAAAATCATCTCCAAGGTGATTTCTGTTTCCTTGGCAACTGTAATGTTTATTTTTGTGTGGCAGCACTGGCCTGGTCTATGACGGTTAACATAGTAAAGCCATCCCACAATGTTAAGGTGCAGGCAGTCTTTCATATCACTGAGTTTAGAGTCACATTTAATCAATTCTTAGCATGATGACTCCCCTGCCTTCTGATGTTTGGATTACAGGGTGTTCTCAGCTAACTCCCCTCTCTGATTCTAAGAAACCATGCCTTAAATTCCAAAAGGCTTTCACTGGCTAAAGAAACTCTTGGTGTTTTATCTAAATTTTCATGACTTTAAACATGCATAATGCATCACTATTATATTTATATGAAAATAGCCAGAGGAGATTAAGGTATAACTGCTCCAAGAAAAAGAAATAAATACTAAATGAAAATCGCACATTTTTAAACCAACGATATCAATCAAATGCAACTGAACTTAAGTTAAAGTTTCTGAATTTCATTTAAATTAATAGAATTCACGAGATAATTGCAAATGAGGAAAAGTCTCTGATCTTTGCTGCCTTCGCTGGAAGTAATAAATACCTCAGTGATAATAAAAAACAAATCGTTCCTAGAAAATCTCTAAAATAATGGAAGAGGGTAGGTAGTCTCACCCTTCAGTAAATGTAGGAAAGATGGGCTCTGGAAAATTCAAGGTTGTTGTCTACTAACATTACTTTGTTTATATCCCTCCTGTTATGTTTCTCCAAATCCTTCTTTTATCTTGTTCATCTTAAACTATTTGATTAAGTCATTTAATTAAGACATTAATAGTAATAATAATAATAAAAGTCATTAGGCCTAATGAAATAAAAATATACTAAAGAGGACTTATAATACTACAATAGCATGTGGCTCCCTTGGAAACGTGTTCTTAGAATTCATAGCATAGAAGGCAGAGAGAGAGACAGAGAGAGAGAGAGAGAGGAGAGAGAGGAAGGACTAGGGGTCAGAAAGGTGAGGTCATCAATCCTGGACTTTGTAAGGTCATAAGCTGTGGATAGTGTAAGAATACTGCTGAGGTCTTTAGGAAAGTTGCCCACTGTGGTGATATGTCACATAATTAATAAAACCTGAAATATGTGGAGACAACACACACAGTCAAAACCTAGGCAGACAGTTCAGGAATTTCTTGATCCTTGAGTACAAGGACAAATAGCTGGGCTTCAATGGCACACACCTTTAATCTCGGCACAGGGAAAGCCTGGGAATGGTGACCTATACCCTTAATCCCATAACTCCAGAGACAGAACTTTCTGTGTTTCTGTGAGTTCAAGGCTGGCTACCAAATAGAGTAGTTCCTGCCTTTAATCCTAACCTGGATGGGATACAGCTGGGTATCAGATATGGAAGGGTATTTAAGGCAGAGTAGGAAACCAGCAGGGGCAGAAGCAATGAGAATCGAGGCTGAGGATGTTAGAAGACAGCTGGGTGAAATTTGACTGTGGTGTTTCCTCTTTCTGATATTTCAGCCTTTCCCTAACATTTGGTTTTGAGTCTCTTTCATTACAATCCATATTCATGCAACAGCCCACACTCAGTTTCTAAGTAGTTATAGGTATAAAGGTATTTGCAAAGGACTAGAAGTTTGCAGAAACTGAGCATTCAGAGGGTTTATGATGTGGGTTGTCCCATTTGTAATAAGGTTTTTAGTCCAGCCTAGCCCCATGGACTGGATCTGCCCACCAGCCACTGCTTAGGCTCTTAAAAATGACTTAGACGCTTATATTAATTTTATGCTGCTCAGTCTATGACTCAGACATATTGTTAGTTAGCTTTTGCATCTTAACCTATTATTATTAATTTGTCTTGTCATATAGTCTGTGGCTTACTTGTGTTACTTTTACATGTTGATTTTTAGGTAGCTAAATAGTGTCTCTCTTGACAATGTCTTTTTTTAAAAAAAAATCTATGTTTTGATTTCCACACCTACTTCTAAAATGCCTGTCATAGGCCAAGACAGTTTATTATTCACAACATACAAAAAGACATCCCACATCAGGGCTGTGTTTTAAAAATCTTGGTTTTAATTAGGGATATATGTCAAGGAGGTATGTGCATAGAAACACAGGTGCCCACTGAAGCTAGAATCCCCTGAAGCTGGAATTATAGGCAGTTGTGAGCCACAGTGTAGATTCTGGGAAACAAACTGGAGTCCTCAGTGAGAGCAGTGCACACTCACAACCCCTGAGGCATCTCCCCGGGCCCCAGAGGTTGACTTACCTATGAAGTACTCAGAGAACTACACACAGCAAGAAGACGGGAGAAGAGAAATCAGCAATACATTATCATATTCTCATCAAGGACATAATATTTAAAACAGAGCAATTGTTTATTTTCACATATCAAATATTTGAATTTTTTTTTACTATATTCTTTAATACAGAAGCAACAGATATCACCAGATGTGAAAAATATTACTCAATAGAATAATTCCTGTTGAGATCAGGGTACAAGCTACTTTAAGTAACTCTATTTTATGTAAAAGCTTGCTTTTTTTTAGCTATGCAAAGCTCTTGGAAAAGCCTTTGACAAGCAGCCTTTGACTCCATTTTGAGGAAAAGAAAGGCTAGAGTCCCTGGGTAGACCTAGAACCTGCATGATTTTTGGGTGAACCTAGAACCTGCATCGTTTACCAGGCACCACCTATACAGCACACAAACAGATAAATAACTTATTCCTCAGGTGGAAAGGAAGACACCACATCAGCTTATTGGAGAGAATTGAATTTTGAGGACATATGGGCATAATAAAATATTAATTAAAAAAAATCAGGCCTAAGAACTTATTTGGCATACCAGATCTAGTAAAAGAATACAGTTTCCTTGCCTGGACCTGAGAAAGTGATGGGTAACTAGCATTTTAATGGTATGGCCTCACATCATCGTGTGTGTGTGTGTGTGTGTGTGTGTGTGTAGAACCAAGGATTTGTTTCTTGCTTCTGATACAGCCAAGTAGACTACCTGTCATCTACCTGTCACCTACCAGGTCTCCCATCTGGTCCTGCACCATTGATGAAACCTATTGAACTGTGTTGCAGCATCTCTACCTTGTATTCAATTTGTAACCCATGTATATGTATAGAGATATGCAGAGATGCTTACTGTATAAGAGAGAATATTTGTAATTAAGTAATGAACTTTTACTCACCTCCACTAAGCTTTCAAGATAGATTTTTGTGACAAATTGTTGTCGTTGAATCTATTAAGCCTTGTGAATTTATTGTTTTTCTATAAATTCTGACACTGGAGAACACAACATATCTGTTTATGCTTCTGGCCAGCACTCAGGATAATTTTCTGCTACTTCCTCCAGTATTCAGAACACCCCAGTGAAGTTATTCTGGTTTGTTTGTTTGTTTTTCAGCATGTCTAATTTCAAGAGAGGGAAGAGCAGCATTTGGACATGGGAATTAGCTTAGCTTCCCTGCTATCTTCTCAGGCTCCTATCTAGGAAAATTCCCATAGTCCCATCGTAGAATCTCAGACTGATTTCAAAGGCCACTGTCATCATGATAAAAGGGATCACTTGAATAAGACATGAATGTAATTAGCTCCCTTCCCTGGAAGAGAGGAGTGCTTTATCTCAGAGGTGGCAGTTCACCCAGTAGGCACTCCCACAGGGAAACCTTTAAAATAGACAAGAAGAATTTAATGCTTTAAAACTCAATTACTTGGTGGAAGTAAGCAGCAGAGTTCTTTCTGGTGACTGTGCTCAGGGTTTTCTTCCTTTCAGTTTTGTTAGGGTCCCCCCCCATTTCTTTTCTGAAACTCAAGGGAGTCCCTCTGGGTGGAAACAAGGGACAGTTACTAGCCACTTGCTTTCCTTTCAACTTGGAGTTTTTTCTTATTGTATAATAGGTATCATTTTTGCAAACATGGGCAGTCACCATAAAGACACTTAACTATTACTGCAATGGAGTGCTTACAAAGCATGGGAAGTATGGCTGTGAGATGGATCAACACCTTCCTTGCTGCTGAGCTGACTGACCAAGCCCCTGCACAGGCTATGTGGTTCAGGTAGGCCCCTAAATTCCACACGAGCACATGTCTAAATGCTTCGACCTGAAGAAGAGATGCTGAGGCAAATACTGCAAGTGGCCCACAGGGTACTTGGCTTTGCAGATGTGTTAGGTATGATTTTGTTCAACTATACACAAGAAAGAGTCCTCTGTGAGCCCCAGGTTTCTATTATTCTGGACACAGTCAACATGAGTGCCCCATCCCCACCCCAGCTTGGCACTCCGGGGAAAATGTTTCAGCTAAAGACCCTGGCACTTTTTGAAAACTAGCTCCAATGCGATTTTATATTCTGATAAATAATTTCTGTGTTGATTACACAACTTAATCTTTGAGGGACAAAAGACAGTAAGCAATCAGTGTGCCCTATAACATGGCTTGGAATGCTGGCAGCCATGAAGAGTCATCTTGCTGTGCTCTGAGACCTCACCTCCCCCAGATTCGATGTTTCTCTGGCTTAATGAGCCAGGGAAACAGAAACAAGGAAAAGCAAAAATGTCAGACATAAGAGAGTAAATCATGTAAGACAATTCTAATTTAATATAATTTGGGGGCATTAAAATCATGTGATCCAATCAGAGCACCTTGTGTGCCTTCTCTGCTAGGTCATTTCCTCCTTTTTCCTCTCCCTCCTTCTCTGTTTCCTCCTTCTCTGTTTCCTACTTAGCTTCGAACAAAGTCATCTTTGCTTGAGACCCTCACACTACCTTCCTTTCAGCCCAGTCCCAGCGCAAAAATGAGCTCTTTGAATGGTCTTCACGTTCCCTTTATTTTTATATGAATGAATTCAGATAAAAGCAAAGGTCTTGAGGGAGAAAGAAAGAAGGCAGAGAAGGTAATTTGCATGCAAAACACAGTGTAGAAATCAAGGTGGGGATCTGTTTAAAGAGCTCCAGTCGCTTTTAGCAGTTAAGCTCTTGGTTTCCTCTTCCTGGGCCCTGGGAGTTCAGACCCAGGCTCTCCTGCTGAACTCCTGAGGGGTGGCCCCGCAGACTGCATTCATATTCCTACTTTATTCAGGACCACCCTGCTAAATCACAGCAGACAGATAGTACTGATAGGAGAGAAGCCTGAATGATGAACTGAATTAAAATCTGTTTTCACAGACTAGATTAATTGCTGAATTGCATGGAACCCAGACATCCCATAATACCCTTGATAAGAGCCTGTGTCTGACAGAAAAGAACTGTATTTTGTCGCTTGAGTTTTCCAGCAGGCAAAGAGAATAATTAGGGTGCCTTTCTCCTAATCTATTGAGAAGATTAAGTGAATACAGAGTAAGTACATCATAAATTTAAACTATTGTTATTAGCAGCAGCAGCCTTATAACAAAATTTAAGGCAGACTCTATTAAATTTTAGGGTCCTTTTGTTCTTTCTGTCCCCCAGTTCTCAGTAAAGTGCCTCCTGTTCTCCAACCATAGGGATCCATACATATCCATTCCTCATAGTCACCACCAGCACCCAGCATTTTGATAACATCGAAATTCACTCACTAAACACATAGCATCCATAAGTTACGTGCATCACCCATCAAAGAATGTGAAGATGAGTAAGTAAAACTTTTTCCACAGACATCTTAAGAGGATGTCTATCACAAACAGGCAATTGTAAATAAATATATGTTCTACTGAAAACTCAAAATTCATTTCATACTTCTTGTAAATTGAGATCTCTACCTAGCATTCTTCCATGCATGCACTGTGCCAAGACTTGACTTAAAACTAAGAGATATCTTGTTGAAAAGGGTTTCTTCTACTGGGTAAATTATTTGCACAATAATAATGGCTTTCCTTGACTAAAATTAGGGGAATGATAAGTGATAAGACCAGAAAGTTGTGCTAGCCATATAGGGGGAAGGGCACATTGATGAGTGCAGGGAAACTGTGTCTTCCTACCACCAGTGAAGTGTTGACCATGTCTTACCAGACTATCACACACTGAATTCTATAATCCAACTACTAGGGAAGATGGTGGCCTGCATAGGTGACTTTCTTTTTTTTTTTTTTTTTTTCAGATTTCTATTTCAGTTGTATTTGTTAACTTCCCAGTTTAACTCACATTCTTGTCTGACATATATCCATATAAACTTGAGGTCATTTTTCTGAAAATGCACTAAAATTACTTATGCTTGCCTGTAACTTTTTAAAATGCTGATGAAAGAATACTTCAAACACACTACTATTTAATCACACCTTTTTTTTTCTTTAAAGAGGTAAAGTGGCTCAAATAGAAGTCAAAAAGCTAACTTTATCAATCGGTTGCTCCCTTCTTCACTGTATAGCCCAGGCTGACCTGCTGGAATTGCAGGCCTACATTATCACATCCAGCTTCTCCTCTCTTTCAAATACTTAAATGCCCTCAGTGTGCTGAATTTAAACTCTTCCAATGTTAAATGGAAGGCTGATATGGATGGAATTATTGTCACAAGAGTCTAGAGAGGTATAAGGCAAGCAAATAAAACCACAGGGTGCTGGCTATGTACACACTCTAGTTAGATCAGACTACCCAGGCTGGCTGAGCTCAGAGGCTGACCTGGACTTTGTCCATCATTCTTACTTCACTGAGTTCTATTTTGTTCCATATTTGCTTGTTCCACTATTTTGTGGTTAGGATAAGGTGAGAGGTTCAATTAGTCTAAGAATGCTTAGCCACCCCTCCAACTGTCTTACTCAAACTTTTTTTGTTCTTCTGAACATATCCCTAATCTCCACCTACAGTTATTTTAAAGATATACAGTAAGTCAGCTGAAAAGACAGGTGGGGCATGGGGCTAAGGACTGTCACCACCCTTGGGCATGGCTCTGTTGAGTGAGTTGCTCAGTGGTGGTGGCAGAACCATCTAGTGAGTGTTCTCCAGGAAGGCCTTGCAGCACCTAAGATACTGTTGGTATACCACTTCAATGTCAGAATCACTGCCATAATAGGGATCTTCAATAATGAGCTGTTTCTGTGGATCATAGCTCCCAAGTAGCTCAATTTTAGCTTTGCAGTTTTTAACTTGATTACTTTTTCTATTCAAATCTCTCAAAATGCTTTCATCCATACATAGTATATAATCGAACATGGCGAAGTCTTCTCTTGTAATCTGCCATGCAATGTGATTCATGGGGATGCCATGTTTTCTCATGCAGTTCTGCCCATGATAGTCAGGGGGGTTCCCCACTTCATAGGTGGATGTGGCCGCACTGTCTATTATCCAATTATCTGAAACATTTTCATCAGTTACCAATTTTCTGAAAACTGCTTCTGCAATGGTTGATCGGCAAATGTTACCGAGACACACGAATAACACTGACTTGGAACCAAACTCTGCCATCTTTCCTTACAGACGCTGGCGCCGGTGACTTTCTTAAGAGGGCAAAGTTGTAGCTCAGTGGCAAAATGTATGCATGGCATGTGTGAAGCCCAGAATTCTATGCAAGAACTGAGAAAAATTACCTTAGTATACTCATTAAAATATAAGTACTGGAAGTCCAGTAATTCCAGGCTGGCCCCAGGATTCTGCATTTTATCAGCAGAGTTCCTATTTCTTGCAGATAGTTTAAAAACAACATCTTGATAAAATCCATTATAGACTCATTCTCTATAGCAGCTACTGCCCAGTTATTCCAGCTATTTGTTATAATAACGAATGATAATAGTTATTTTTTTGAGGATGAATCTGCCAGAAGGGGAACAGTCAATGTGTGCAGACATTTCGTCCCAAGTTGAGGAGACAAAGGAATGCTCCTGGTATCTAGTAGGAAGAGTCCAGAAATGCAGCTAGACATGCAATGATGCATTGGCCCCCACAACACAACTGATTCAAATGTCATGGGTGCTGAGGTGGAAAAAGGCTTGGGTGGCCATACTACTCTACCTGGATGTGGTCTCACAACTCAGCACACTTTGTCATTGGCCTGTAACTCTCCATTATGTAGGTTTGGGTGTGGTACCTATGGACCATTGTCCCAATTCCTCTTGTTTATTCCCAAGAATGCTACAGAGTGTCTGTCTACCTTGGCTCAAAGGCTTATGCTAGAAGTTGTTGGTTCATTTCTGAGCTTTTGGAAGGGGAAGGCTACTCCTGAGTCTCCCTTCTTTTGGAAAACAGAGGCTGGAGGGGGTTCTTTGTGACATTACATTATGTTAGTAATCCCAAAGAAGTGACGTTGGAATCATAAATGACAGGAAAACGTAAGTGGAAAGCCCCGGAGGTCTTGCTGACCAGTTATATCTGTGCGACTTCAACTCCAGTCAACAAACACTTGGTGCCAGGCAGAGCAGGAGGCACAGTAAGACTTGACATTGGCCAAGCCAGGCCAGTTCTCAAGGAAGTGAACCTGTGCTGTCCTACTCTCTCTGCTTCCTGCCTCCTCCTGCCATGCTCTTTCTTTTGAATTACTTCCAGTGACTAGCTGTTTAGAACCTGCACACTTAAAAAGACCCTGTAGTATTATGTTTCTGGCCCACAATTTCTGACCTAGCCCTAAGGTTCAGAACCGCTGTCCCACACAGATGAAACACACAGATGCTTTTATTAATTTTATGCCGACTAGCCTATGGCTCTGACATATTGCTAGCTAGCTATTGCTCTTTAACTAGCCCACGATTCTTTTCTTGTTCAGTGATGCAGCTCGATACCTTTTCTCAGCAGGATTTCAATTTCTTTCCTCTGTGTCTGCTGGTATCTCTCTGGTGTCTGTCTTCTGCTCTTCCTGTTCCCAGAGTTTCTTAGTCTGGTAGCCCCACCCACACTTCCTGTCTGCCTTCAGCCAATCAGTGTTTTTATTAAACCAGTAGAAGGAACAAATATTTACAATGCACCAGAACATACTCCCATAGCAAGGTCCAAAAAGACCAATCTAGGAGCTTCATAAAATGCAGCAGAACAGTATCTTCTATATAGGAAGATTCTGGTAACTTATCATTTACAAAGTAACAGGCTTCAGCAGGGTCATTGAATACTGCTTTTACATGCAAAAATGGCCTCTGTTAATGACTCTAATTTTACAGAATGTGCCCACTGGCAGACAAGGTCACTCTGCTAGTTTAGGTATAAAAGCACAGGACTCAGTTAAACAAATTGCAAGACAATAAAATATCACCTCAGAAAGAACAACAGTCCTGCTGGCCTGCACTGCAGGAGGTCCCACTACACCCAGGGACCACCCAAGGAACCTCTGCAGCCTGTAGACAGTGCATTATGCTCAGATGTTATAAAAAAACATTTGAAAGGTTTTATGAGGATAAGAAATTGTTCAATAAAATTAAATCCATTCCCCTTTTACTCATACGGTTATAACTTGCCATTTTGCCTACTTTACATTCTTTGGGGGAGAAAACTCATATTTTGAATATGAGTTTTTGAATTCAGGATAAGAGCAATATTAAACAGGGGTGAAGAGGAAAAAACTCATATTTTGAATATGAGTCTTTGAATTTAGGGTAAGAGCAATATTAAACAGGGGTGAAGGGCGGGGCCAGATGAGGAGGGTACTAAGGAAGCTTCAAAAGTTGATGATGTCAGAGTTTCAAACTATGGTGAGATTATGGTTTTTGATGTGTTATAATTCATTAGCCTTTAAGTATGTGCTGCACATGTCACATGAGTTGTATACAATGGATTTAGCAAAGTGAAATGGAGGGTGGGTGTAGAAGCACTCTCTCAGCCCTCAAGAGGCAAAGACAGAATTGTTAAAAGTCCAAGGTCAGTCATGGTTACGTAACAAGGCCCCTTTGTAAACAAAAACCACCACCATAACAAAAGAAATGGGAAAATTGTTCCCAAGGTAGCTTATATGCCCAGGAGGATTGTATGCATTGTATCTCTTCATTATTTCTTCCTGTTAATTCCAAATGCCCATTTCCTGTATTATCATTTTCGTTCATTTGTTCTCTCTCTCTCTCTCTCTCTCTCTCTCTCTCTCTCTCTCTCTCTCTCTCTCTCCCCCCACCTGCCACTTCCTCCCACTGCCTCCTCTTCCCTTCTGGCCCAATGTCCCATTTCTGTAAAGCTTCCCAGTTCTCTCTCTCACAGCCTGGGCTTCTTTATGGAGGGAGGTGCTGGTGTGAGGAGGAAGTCAAGTTAATTCTAGACTATACTTTCACTTTAAGATTGTCTCCATGGCTCCTAAATCCTCAGCTGTATTCATACCCATGCTTTAAAATGGTCTGTCACTCAATCGACTGCTCCAAGGATTTAAGCTCTTTGCAAAGGAGCTGAGATATCAGAGAAACAGAGAGATATGTGGATACGATCAGATCATGTGCACCTGTGTGAAGTCAGAGACCAACCTTAGGTACTAGTCTTTACCTTCCACCATGTTTGAGACAGGATTGCTTGTTCACTCTGGCATATACCATGCTCTCACCCCTTGCTCCATGCCCCATCCCACTGTAGAACCCTGGGATTGAAGATGTACACTGTCTTGTCAATCTTTACTTGGGTTCTAGGCATTCAAACTCAGATCCTAACAGTGCTTTATGCACCCGAGAGCCATCTCTCCTTCATCCACATAATTAAACTGAAATGATAGGTCTTGGAATGGTTCTAAGTAAGAAAAAGACATTTCTTACTTGAGGGAAAAAGTTAAGAAGCAGAATTCATCTATGGCCTCTTTCTTTGAAGGTCAGGTGCCAGAAGCTTCCAATACTCTACATTTGTGAAGGCATAGATTTACCTTACTGGTTCAAAACTTTATTTGGGGGAAAAGCCATTTAGTGCCTGGGGGCAGGGTCCAGGTCTAAGAAGAATCTAGGGAAAATCTCAGGAATGCGCCTGACAGTCAATAGATTTAAAACTTGGTTTTGAGCCAAAAGTTTAACCAATTGTTACTGTACCCCAGATTCCTTTACCCAATCCTGAAATGCCAAGATATGTAACACCCCACTTATGAAAACTTTCTTTAAAAGCCTACTCACCCCTGAGCTCGGATCAGATTCCACTACTGCATTGGAACAGATGGGTTCAGCCTGGGTTCATTTAAAAACCTGTCCAAAAAAATAAACTGACCCTCATGTGTTTGCATCAGAATCCAGCTCCCTTGTGTTTTTTTAGGGGGTGGCGGTCCCTTGACACAGGTACAACACCTTCTGCCTCTTTCCTGATTTCTGATTTTTCCTACTTCGCACTCCACTGACCATCAAATTTCTCAAACCCATTCTGAGATCCTTGATTGTGGATCTACAGGCCTCACCTGCTATGCACACACACACACACACACACACACACACACACACACACACACTCTGCAACTCACTTTAGTAGCTGGATGCCTTTAGCTTCTCTTCATCCTCCAGCTCTCTTGCCTCTGCCGACAACCCTCTTCATCCTCCCCAGCACCCCCTGAGAAAAGTCCAACAATTGTAAGAATTCCATTCACTCAATTTCCCAGTGATTTGGAATTATCACGGTGTTCAGGAGCAACCAGACACTATAAAAAAGACCTCTGTTTGAAGCCTCCACTGGAAGCCCCTTAAGGATAATCCCACTCACCACATTCTAGAGATGGTGAAACTGAAGGGCAGAGCCCTACAGTTGATATTGGAGCACTTGATACAGGTATTAAATGTGTTGCTCACCCCAAGGTTACTTAATGACACTATCAGGCCTGGGGACTGGATCCCAATTATCCACTTGAGTGATATTCAGTGTTTTATTTATAACAATGACTACAACCATATTTTATTTTTCTTATTTATTATTCTCTCATATATTATATCCTGACTGAAATTTTCACCTTCCTCTCTTCTAAGTCCTCCCACACACGAACACACCTCCCCATATGCATCCACCTCCTCCTCCATCTCCCTTTAGAAAAGGACAGGCTTCCTAGGAATTTCAACCAAACATCAGCCATACTTAACATCACTATGTTAATAAAAAAAAAAGTCAAAGTATTAATTAGTAATTTGACCTTGCTAGGAGCTGGTCTTAAAAGACAGAGAACTGTTATAATTATTTTGTTTAATGTCTGATGAAAAGTTATTAGAATTAAAACTACTTAAAGCAATAAGGATCTCTAAGTCAATTCTGGATCTGAAGTTACTATGGTAACATTACTATCAAAATCGTGTTATTAATCATGTGGTTCACTGAAAATATCAGCATCTTTGATATTTAAAAATAAACACTAGCTTCAAGATGTTCCTATTTATACTTTTAACAAGTAGACATGTAGACGACAGAGTATATTTCAGTTGTCACTAAGACAGGCATGCAAACATTGGTGTTTCCTCACTTCTGGTTTAGAAGTTTTCCTTCTTAACTCAAATTTGCATTTAGAAAAATATAAATAGAATCTGTGTTGGTCAAAACAGCAGTAGCTGCCTGAAATTATTTTCTGGGTGTGAAAGAAAAGAAAGACTGAGATTGTGCCAAGCCCTGTTTACATAGCTCCTGAGCAGAGCCAGGGCACAGTATGGTGGATTGGATGCAGGTCTTTGGAACTGGCCCAGGATACCTCCTGGTGTGGAGATGCACTCTGGATACCAATCCCCTTGTTATTCTTTACTGCAACCCTGAGAAATCATGTCACCCCTTCTCAGGTCTGCTCCCTCATCTATGAGTAAAAGTGAGTCTGTATAAGTCTCCTAAATATATTTCTGTCCTTAAATCCTGTTTCTTTTCGTAGGGCTGATATATAAAAAATAAACATGCCTATAAACCGGTAGTTGAGAAGCCAAGGCAGGAGGATCCCAAGTTTGAGGCTAGCCTAGGTTACCTCTCTTTTGTCTTAAAAGTGTTTTTTGAGATTATTTTTATTTTATGTGTTTGTTTTCTCTGTAGGTATAGGCTGTGCCCACAGAGATCAGAAGAGGATGTTGAATCCCCTTGGATCTGAAGTTATAGACAATTGGAATGGAACTCAGGTCCTCTGTAAGAACTCATGTAGTATCCATGGAAGCCAGCAGAGAGCACTAGATTGAATCCCTTGGAACTGGAGTTAAACACAGTACTTCTGAGTAGGTGCTGGGAATCGATCTAGATCTAGATCTAGATCCTATATCTGCTGGATAAGCAATCAAACCTGGATGGCTAGATAAGCTCTTAACTGCTAAACCATCTTTCAAGCCTCTATGTCCTTTTATTAAAAGAAGCAAACAAGTAATGGTATGAGTGGTTTTGCTAAGGATATTTTACTGGTATAAATATACTCCACTTTTTCTAGTTCGGTGGGTGCATACTCAGAAAGAAATTTCTAGATAGTGTGTCAATCTTTAGCAAACTTAACTTTGGATGAGCCTATGGCATTGGTAAGATTCACCCTGCAGGGATCTTATCCCACAAGTAGCTTGTCTCCTCAGAAAATGACGAGTTTTATTAGCTCATGTATGAGGTGCCTGCAGAACTCATCCTGAAGCACAATGGTGCAGGAACCACGGCTGGGATATCCAGATCAATTTATGGCCCATTTTCACAGAGAAAAACTTCTTTGGAAACATGTCAAAAGAACAGCACCCGAGCTGACACTTTCCTCTGTCTTTGGTTCAGCTGCCCTCTCTTCCAGTCTTTTACTCAAACCTGAGACTTACAATGGTGCACCTGACACAAGAAGGTACACCCAGACAAAGGAGAATTTGGAAGAATCTGGGCCCTGGTAGCATCTCTGATTGCCCATGCGTTAAACATGACTTAGCATCTAATAGAAAGCCAAAGCCCTGACAGGTATAAGCTTTGCAGCTTCTAGTATTGTTAGCAGAAATCAGTCCAAATGTATGCATATGGATCTATGAGCAGCATTAAAATAGAGAGCTTGCCTGCATAGCTTGAAGTAGGAATAGAGACAGATGAAGTTAATCCTTATGCTTCGGTGTAAGGGTGTTTGTACATATGCCGCAAGCAAAGTCCAAATCCAGAGCGAGAAGGTGGTGAGACTGAGAGTTGGGGTTGAGGCAGCAATTAGAACTCCTAAATCCCTTCTAGGTGAGTGAAACTAAAAGATGCAGGGTAATGAGAAGAGGTGTATGTTATTTAAGAAGCTGGCTAAAATAAATACAAGGGTCCAGAGGGATGAATCAGTTATGGCTAAGTTCTTGCAGAGGTCCTCACTTCATTCCTTTATCTCCAGCATGCAATTGAGTAACTCACAACTACCTTTAACTCCAGCTACATATGGTCCTATAGCCTCTTCCCAACTCCATGTGTGTGTGTACTTACTGTGAGTATTCTCTCTCTCTCTCTCTCTCTCTCTCTCTCTCTCTCTCTCTCTCTCTCTCTCTCTCTCTCTCATTTTAAATCTTTAAAAAAAAATGCAAGGCTTTAAAGCTTTGGTCATGTACATGCTCTGCATTCTCTACTGTGTCTTGCTCATTAGTGATGTGGACAATTCTCATTTCTCCACATTCTGAACAGCACAAGGTCCAATCTTTGCGATTACTGCCAATTTCATTATGATAAATTGAATAATGGCCCCTAGAGATTTCCACAGCTTAATCCTTGAAACTAGTGAATATTGTCCTTTGCATGCTTAAAAGGGATATTACAGAAGACAAGATGGAAGCCACAATGAGATGCTAATACAAAGTGCCCTGCTCAGGGACAACCCCAGATGGCTTCAAAGGAAGAACCATGTAGGTCCCAAGGTCTTTTTCTCCTGCATGTCCCCTCTAGGACCAGGTGTCCCAGACCTCCTGCCTATTCTCTCACTAACTCATGCCCAGACCTCATTCTACCACTGCTGACAACTCTCTCCATCCTATTTTATATGAAGAATGGGCTGCTTCCTGAACATTCTAGTTTATAAATGAACTTGTCAACACAAAGTAATGTTCACAAGTACAGGACTTGAAGCTGGCTTGCCAAGACTCACCTACTTACTGTGTGGCCGTATGCAAACCAACTTAGTTTTCTCATTTCAAAAATAGGGATGGTAGCAAATGCCTGCTAGGGAAGGGATTGAGATTTATATGTTTGCAAAATGTTTAGTCCAGGTGCACAGTAAGAGCCAACACTGATGATGAATGCCAGTGGCATGCTCTTGTGTCATCCAGTCATCTGGAGCTTACAAAGGACCTTCTCACAATTGCATTTTAACACATGGTAGTTTAGGGGACACTGGGTTAGGAAGTATTCTTTGGCCCATCATATCACAGAGTTAGCCATGGGGCAGAGGAGGCAATGAGAACATGATGTATGTTATTAGTGGGGAGGAGATGATGAGAGAAGAACATATGCATACATATATGTGATATGCCTGCCTGTGGGTGATGTGGGGGTGGGCAGAGAGGGGTAGAAGGAGAAGGAGGGGAAAGGAGGTGCATGGGTATGATATGGGTAGGTGACGTCAGGCGTGATGGTCACAAATAAGAAATAGTTTCTTCCCTCTAGAAGTTTTCTTTGTTACAGGCCATCTTTGGTTTTCCTTGAGAGTTAACTTGCCAGATATTCACACAGCACTTGGGGTTGGGTGGAACATTTATAAGAGAGATTGCAGGCAGGTTCTTCGAGCTACAGTAAGATTTCTAAGAGCACAAACTCTTTTTCTTGGGGAGCTAGAAAGTAGGGACACAACTGACTCTGTTTTGTGACAAATCAACTTTATCTTCAGTGCCTGTGCAACCAGCCAAGTCTATTTCAGATGCTTGGAAGTAGCCACTGGCCTCAGAAGGAAATGAATTTCTTAAGTCCACGTTATAATTAACTATGCTCCTAGTCTGTGACTCTCTTCCCAAGATTTGGATGATTTTCCAGTACCAAATGCCCTATATTTAGTCCAAACAGTTTAATCACCCATAGACACTAGGTAGGGAGCCCAATTTAGGACTAAGAAAATTAAAAATAGGACCATTCTCACTGACAGCAAACAAGAGTGACAAACAGGTAATTAAGACTTGCATGTTTCCAATTAGAACTCTATGGCATCAAGCTATTCTGACCCAAATAGCAAGCCACAATTCCTACTGCTTAATAAACACTAGACTCTTCCCAATCATGTTCACCTGTAATGCTCATTCATTTATATAAAGGTCAATTGCTTCATCATACTTACTGCTGATTGCCACCCACAGAAAATGATAGGAGGAAAAGAATGCAATACTGTGCGTTCCTGGCTTTTTGCAGTACCCCTCTTAGACGATGAGTACACCATGAGGTCTTGATTGCAGCTTGCTTGTCTATAATGGATTGGAAAGCCCTGTCTTTGAAATGTGATAATACTACATCAACTTGTGCCTACAGGACAGCCAGTCCTGCCTGTTGTCATTATCATTATAGTTAGTCATGGAATACGGAAGTGTGTGGCCTGCTCAGTTTCTTAAAATGCCCTATTACTCACTGGAAAAAGCATCATCAGACACAATTCATGTCCCCACCTGTCAAATATTCAATCCTACTTTCAAACTGTGATGGAACAAGATAACATGCCGTACTCCAAATGAGGGGGTGGGAGGAAATTATCTCAAAGGAAGCCACAGCCAAATCACAGGGAAAATGCTCCATCCAAGTGCTAATCTGATTTGCATGCTTAGAACTGTATCTGCTCTGCTTGTTAGATGACCATGAATTCAGAAGCAACCCCCAAGCCCCAGAGAGGGTAGGTCAATCTTGTGGCACAAAATGAAAGAAACTATATATTGTTGTTAATCAATAAAACTCAAATTGATGTGACAAATTTAGTCAAGAGTTGCAATATTTATTTTCATAACAAGTTCGTTCCAAACATTAGAAGAAAAGGAGTTTGAAACCAGAGGGGTGGCTGGGCAGGTGAAGGTGTGAAATTCTATAGATAAGGGTGGATCAATGTTTTGTGTACAGGCAAAGCTTCAGAAGCTCTTCTAATTTGTGACAATATGATGTAAGCTAGTGCTGTCATAGGAGAACACCAATCTGCTGGTCACACAACAGTAAGCAGACTGATTGTAACTGCTCAACTGATTCTCTTAAGACTCCAGTTTTCTCTCCTTGCAAGGGTCCGTTGTAAATGTTAAGAGGCTTACATGTAAAGGAGCCTGCCTCCTCTCATCCTAGACCTGTTCTTGGATTCACAATAAAGATCACTCAGCCCTTCTTTGCCTAAGACTTACTTTCATTTCATCTTTCAACAGATGGTCTTACCCCCTAAACTGAACCTGTTATGCCCAGAGCATACAAGATTCCTGTGATGTAACTTTGTTGTGACTCCCCAGCCCTAACCCCCAATAACCTCAACCAATCCTCATGACTATAACCTTCACCCCATGACAAAATCTTTACTCCCATAAACCCTCATCCATATGACAAAACTCTCATCCCATATCAAAATCCTTACCTCCATCATTAAAATCTCATCCTACCTTTCCTAACCCTCCCCTCCATTATCACGACCCTTAAATCCCCATGACTCCAGCACTCACCCTCAATACTGTACTCTCCTGATCCTTGTGAACCTGAGAAGAAGCTTTCTTGAGATTATATTCTTTTCATTTAGAATTCCTGTTCCCCTCTCCCATGTGTTTTCTCACTGTGGTTAGTAGTCTCTAATTTCATTTTTCCTCTCAATAGCCTCTCTTCTATGTTCATATATATATATATATATATATATATGAACATATTCATATATGAAAGAAAGATGTGAATTTTTAATACTTTCTGAGTCTGGCTTATTTTACTTAACACAGTGATCTTTGGTTTCTTGCCTTTTTTCTACAAAGAATATGATTTTGTCCTCTATAGCTGAATAAATCATTTTTGTTTATATCATATAGATAATATTTTCTATATCCTTTCATCAATACAACATCACATATGTGATAGTTTGAATGTAACTGGCCTCCATAAACTCATAGAGAGAGGCACCATTAGGAGGTGTTGCTTTGTTGGAGTGGGTGTAAGCTTGTTGGAGGAAGTGTGTCACTGTGAGGGTGGGCTCTGAGGTCTCATATATGCTCAAGTCATGCATAGTGGCTCTGTTCACTTGTTTCCTGCAGAACAAAAAAATGTGTAGAATTCTCAGCTCCTTATCTAGCAGCATGTCTGCCTGTACACTGCCATGTGTCACCATAATGATAATGGACTGAACCTCTGAATTGTAAGCCACTCAATTAAGTGTTCTCTCTTATAAAAGTTGCTTTGTTCAGGCTATCTCTTAACAACAATAGAAATTCTAACTAAGACACCATATCTCCAAACTAGTTAAGTTATAGGCTTCTTGTTAACCTGACACAGTTTGTCTGTAAACAGAACGTAGCCTCAGATAGAATTGTTGGAATGACTTACACATACTGTCACCCATACCCATACCCTCTTCCCACCCACATTAATCTGGAGAGTTTTGCAGCTGTAGTGGTTACAGGTACACTGAACTTGAGGATTTTGGACTATAGGAACACTCACAGCTGGACTGAGGATTCAAACCCTTGCTCAGATCCTCACCCTTTTGGTACAGATTAGCATATGTTTAAGTGAGCTCAATTTTCTTTCATGTCCCTTTATAGAATGTAAAGAATTTTAAAGATAGTTTTGCTCCTTGTAGAAGACAGAATGATCTTTCAAAAATGCAAATCTGATCAGATCGCTGTGTGGCTTAAAACACTTCAATGCCTTTTTATCCTCTTTTTTAAAAGGCTTAAATCTTTGATGTGATATAGGAGCCTCTGCCTGATCTGCCCCCATCTGTCTCATGGTCTTATCACTCAGCTTCCAGCTTCTACTTGTCTTCTCTTTGCTTTGGCTCCGGCTAGACCTATAGACCCTGTGTTCAGAGTTTCTGCATCTAGTGCAGCAGCCCTGCACTACCATATCAGGGTGAAGACTGAACTCCACCATTTCAAAACCAAGTCAAGACTTACAGGCAACAAGCAAAGTGAGAGAGGGGTTAGGAAGCCCTAGGGTCAGACACTAAGGACAGGGCTTTTTGCTCATGGTAGGTCAGGGTGATCACCTGAAGCAAGGATAGGGATTCTTACAAGGATGCTGGCTAAAGCTAGTTCAGGCTGGCCAGCAAGGCAAGGGGGTCACTTTGATTGCCCCATCTAAAGTCTCCCGATAATTTGATCAGGAAATCTCCTTTCAGGTCCCCTGACCTCTGCTCTGCTGCTTAGAGAGGGCATTCTTTACTGCCCACTAACACAGCATCTCTTATTACCTGGCTGTCAGCTCACAGGAAAGTGCCCTCCCCCATCATCACATCCCTTTGAAGCCTTCCTCAATCCCACAAACCTCAGGCAGAATATTTGCAATTGTCTCCTCTATCAGCACAACACAGGACAGAAGCACTATGCCATCTACTCTGAGACATTGAAAAGCAGAGCACATGTAGAGGAAACATTATAAGACTTATGGAAGCCTGCTCAGGTGTTTGTTTTAAAATCTTAGTCACTTAATAAAAAATATTTGTTATAATTTTTATAATTCAGGAGAAAAAAATTTTTAAGTGCACATTTGACATCACCAATGAACTACTTTGAAAGAAATCATTTACTTTAGAAACACTGAACTGTGCTCTCCTGTGTGGATCCTTTGATGATTGTGGCTAAGCAGCTCCAAGTGATGGGATAACTACATATCTGAACTGCAACTAGATGCTAAAGGGTCTTGTCTATCTCTCTTAGTGCGACAGTTCAGTCACCATGGTGCCAAGAAATGGCCAGTGTACGTTGAGCCAATAACCCTTTGCTACCCATTGCTAGAGTACAAAAACTATATCCCAAACTTGTAGTTCTTGAGTCCAGGGAGGTCAGGTATGTCTCATATGATTGCCTTAAAAGAAATTAATTTAGAACTTGGAAATTTCCTCAGAACCAAGACATTTTAAACTTCAGTTCCTTTTCTTCCACCCAAGTTCAGGGAGAGGCTCTCTGGGAATGCTACTCAGTGGCAGAGTATTTAAGAAGCAGGTGAGAGGAACCAGAAGTCCAGACCAGCAGTAAGACAAAAAAAGCAATTGTTTTAAATCTTCTTTACACCGCTAGGAGTTTCTTTCAGTTTCCAGGAAGGAGTGACTTTCAGGAAAGAGGAGATCACAGTGCTTTCTTCTGAAGATCATTCTCATAGATTAGCTTTGCAGGGCAGCCCTGCCTCCTGCCATCCCTTGGTCTGTGCCCAGAGACTATCATATGTCTAAACCAACCTGTTTACCAAGAAAACCACTTAGAAACTATTGTTTGTGCTTTGGGCCTATCCAATTTCCTCTAAAGCTCAGTACAGCACCTCCCACTTTTCCATCCCCATGCCCCCAATCTCCTAGATGACCCTTACCTCCTTCTGTAGGAGGCAGGCATCACAGCATCTGTCCACACTGAGTTAATCTGTATTTATCTTTTTATGATGCCCAATGCACTTTCATAAAATCATATCCTTTCCTCCTGTGGGGCTGTTGACAGTCCACTCATTAATTTCATTTGTCCTGCGGATTGTGAAGAGGAAATTTCCTAGCTGTTCCTCTGCAACACAATGCTCACTACTGTACACTGTTCTCTTGGCCTCCATCCTCCTTCAAACTCATAAACTGTGTTATTAAAACAGTGAAATATACTCTTAGTGCAGGTTATCATTATTGAGAATACACAGTTGTAAATTTGCCAGATGGTAAAGACTGTGTCATCGATCGACTGGCCTAACCAGTTGTGAATATTGGAACGAGGGGCTGACATTTCTGCGACTGAGAGCTAGCATTTAGTGAACACTTCCTGAGTCAGGTGCTGCGCTAAACATCTTACATATTTTTTTAGCACAGCCTACCAAGGTGGTAATTATCAGTGAGAGGGGAAGAATCTTCTAGGACCATTACAGTTTTTAAAAACATAATTAATACCATCATTACCTCACATTTTTATTACTTACGACAACTGACTTCTTTTGGAATAGGTATTGACCTCTCCCTCAAAAGCACATTTTAAAGGAATTGAAAAGGCAGAATTTTTGAGGGAAAGCCAAAAAGAAACAAACAAAACCAAATGCATACATAGCTATAATGCAAAGATTAATAAGATGACTCCATAGAAAATGTCTGATCAAAAGGTCTCATCTGACTTGAGAAGGGCAGGGTGGTGGCTAGAAAAAAAAACTTGCAACTTGTAGCATTTTTTTTTTAATAGAAAATCTACATGGGAGCACAGTGATGGGGCAGGTAGGTGACCAGCACATATAAAGGCAGGGATGAAAGAGAGTGATTTGGTATGTGGGGGTCAAGCTGGTGATACAAAGGAGAGGAGAAAGAGAAGTCTCTGGAGATTTAGACTGACGTCCTGAGCCCAGCACACAAAACATCTGGGAAGTAATTTGATGAGCAGCACAAGCATCCAAGCTTCTGAGTGGCAGGGTGGAGACAGCTTCTAGGGAACAGGAGCTTTCACGAGTGCTCTGAAAGCCCACATACATAATGAGACAGATTTGGACAAAACAGTTAGGCTATTGGGATGGTCCAGATGAGATCTAATGAGCACCAAAGTGAGGTTGTAGCCTTGGTAACCAAAAGCTAGGAGAGAAAAAGATGCCCACACTGTACAGCCTGATCCCGGAAGTACATCATCAGCCCTTCCAGTGACGGATGCATGAAATGAAAAGTTCTAGAAAGCTGCGAAAACTCCTCAAATTCAATAGGCTGCTCCCCATTTTTAGTCCAGGGAAATACTTTTCCTTCTTGCTTCCTTGCAATAGAAGTCAGGGCAGTTTTCCTCAGAACAACATAATAGGAATTTGACTTTGAAAAAACTTAGAAAGATGACTTTAGTTTATTTCACTGGGGATTATAAAACTGGACTAAGTGTGTGAAGTTCAAGATTAAATGAATTTTGTGACTACAAAAGGTTTTTATGAGGTGCATGTGTATTTCATAGATACTAGAGAGCTGAACTATATTTAACTCTCTAAAGAAAACCATATGTAAGAGGCGACAATTCTGGCAAGATGGCTCCTTTGTTAACATATTATAATTGTCTTTAAGATGCCAGAATGCACAGAGGGAGAAGCTAAGGCTCCTGGTGATGCCTGTAGCCAGACCATTTAGTACCTATAACAAAATTAACTTATTGCAATATGTTTTTAATTAAGGTCTACTCACTTCCCATTCTAATTTCTCTAAAACATCTCATGCTTTTTGGGGTCAACTGTTTAACACTGATAACCTCCTCCTCCTTGTTTTCTTCCCTTTCCTCCTCCTCCTCCTTCTTCTTCCTCTCTCTCTCTCTCTCTCTCTCTCTCTCTCTCTCTCTCTCTCTCTCTCTCTCTCTCCTTGTAAGACCCATTTCCAGAATAGAACCCCAAGTTCTTGCCTTCCTTGCCCTATGTGCTTCTTTCTTTCTGCATCCCATGTCTCCGACCTCCACCATGTTCTTACTTTTTGCCCACCAATGAGAACTTAGAATTTTCTATAAACACTCCATTTCTTTCTCACAAAACTCAGCCTCCAAGTTCCAACTATTTGCAAACTAAATATTGCTGGACTGTTTGCTGCTGTTACTTTCATGGTTCAAACCTATTTATTCTTGACCTATGGCAACTTTTTCATCTCTTTTTTCCAGCAAATATGCAACTAATCTACACACCTGACTCCCTATGAATGAAGGCGTATGTGAGCCCTCAGGCTCCTCTCCCATCTCGGTCTTGTGTTTTACAGTCTAGCATCAAGAGTCAATGTGACTGGACTTAATGCCCAGATGACAGGTGAGAATAAAACTGTTTGCCAGCCAGCTAGCCTGGTGTAGGGCAGGGAACCCAAAGCTTCCTTTCAATCAAGGTGGAAGGTGAGGACTGATACCCAAGGTTGTCCTCTACACACCCACCGTGGCATGTGCATACCTGCATCCATTCAGTTCTTCGTGTTATGCACACACAGAGCTTGTGGGGGTTGGAGAGGGAGAGAGAAAGATGGAGGGAAGAAGGGAAGAAGAGAGACAGACAAACCCAATTTAAACAAATCTCATGGCCCATGTTAGTGTGGACCTATTCCAACAGAGGATTATGGAAATACTGTTCTTAGCAAAGCTGAAGCAAGATCATAAGACAAATCTCAGGATATATAAAGTTTACATTTCAGTAAATCTCTGCTGTCTGCTTTTCTAACCAGCCCCCTTGGTTTTAAGACGGAAACAGGCTCCAGGAAAGTGACAGCCATCCTAGGATGAGCTTGAGGAGGCTGTGGTTTGCTGAACTAAATCTTTTCTATTGTCTTTCAAATACCTTTTCTGTGCTATGGATATTCTGTGAAGTATACAGTTGTCTTGGTTATTTTTAGAACTATTGTTGCTGGCAGCTAAAACCCATATTAAATAAGCCAACGCCTACTGCCTGTCGTAAAGACACTGCTGAACAGAATATGCTGCACTCTGAACAGAGTAGAGAGGTATGATTGGATCATGGCCAGATGGCTTTCTATGTAAATATGGCTCAATGGGATAGGATCTGTTTCTTGTTCAAAGTTTTTACATCTGGCTCTTTTGGTAGACGTTTTGCCCTGGTTTTATCTTCGAATGCAATACGTTTGCAAATTGATCCTTCAGAATTCAGTTGTTTTTTTGTTTTTTGTTTTTTGTTTTTTTTTCTTGAAAAGCTAGCATCAGTAAAACGGTAAAACTGAAGTCTGCTTAAGAGGCATCTGTGCCCATCTTAGGATCCTGTTAGAAGCTGAGGTGTCCAGAGAGTGGAGACTAGGCTCAAAGGCTGTCTGTTTTTGTTCATTGCTGATCACTCTGGCTTTCAAGCCTCTTTTTATATCATCAAGGCCATGTTGCTGAGACTAACGAGCCTCCTACCCCATCCTGTAGAGTATGTGTATTTTAGCTGAGATTAATGGGGCCTGGAGATGATGTCAGCTTACTTGTAGAGCAGATATCAAGTGTTATTGCTTACTCTCACTGGATGGTCTCATATATCTCACCCCAGGGTGGTAGAGAGAAAGAGAGAGAAGAGAGAGAGCAGGAGGATGACAGCTCATAAGAGCCATGTCCAGTCCTTGCTCCTTATAGTAGGAAAGCAGATCCTACCAGTTATTTGGAAGTGAGCTAGAAGAGAAAGATGTATCTCTATCATTGCTGCAGCCCTAGAGTTACACACAGCCTTCATAGAAACAGTCAATCAGACCTTGTAATAATTTTGCTCTTTGTTTGTTTGTTTTGAGGCAGAGTTTTTCTGTGTAGATCTGGCTGACCTGGAGCTCCCTTTGTAGATAAGACTGGTTTGGGACTCACAGAAATCCCCCCACCTTTGCCCCCAAGTTCTGATATTAAATGTATGAGTCACTAGGATGACCTCCCCTTGAAGTCATTTTGTGAACAAAGCTCTTTATCTCAGAAGATCACTTTATTTACACTTCCTCAAGTGAAAGCTAATGATGGACAAATTTTATAGCCAAGGTCACATATTTTATTAAAATGAGGCTTGAAAAAATAAAACCCAAGCCTCTTATGTTTAGCTAAACCTGGTTAATTTATACCAGAAATCCAACACTTGGTAGGCTGAGGAAGGAGGATTGCTATGAATCTGAGACCAGTCTGTGTTACTTAATTAGCTCCAGGCCAGCCTAAGCTTAAGAATAAAACCCTGTATCAAAAAAATAAAATGAAACGAAATAGCAATAATAACAGATTAGGTTCGCTGGCTATGAGTATGTTATGTTTGCACCAAATAGATGACTTTTACCATCCTAAAGAATCTCAGCTATCATCCTGTCTGACCTTGAGACGGCAAACCTCACGCAATGGTGTATGATATATGACTGTGAGGGGGTACCATCTAAAGACAGCAAGAAAGAGAGAGAAGTTACAAGAGTAAGATGCTGCAGGCTTCCAACAGAGTGCAAACTAATATGTCTTGAATCTTCTTTGTTGGGCACCGACTGAGACTGTATATATAATCAGTCTTTTTAACTTGCATACACTCAAAGTAATAAATGTACTTCAATTACCCTTGGTTTATAAAAGCAAGACACCGAGACACAGAGGTTAAGCCTCTGCTTATGATCACTGAGCTAGGAGGGGTCACAATGGGCTTAGGACTACCATCTGCTTCAAGGCACTAGATCTTTCCCTCTGCTCCTCTGCCTGTCGCCATGAAGCCAGTCATAAATGGTTATTAGAAGATACAAGAATTGGCCCATCCCCTCTAGAAGACTGAAACACTGATGAGCACATATATAAACTACACACCAATTAGCTTTGAATAAAACTGCTTTCAGGCAGAAATTCTTCTCTGAAAGTCATCTAATCACTAGTAGACAGAGGGAACTTTTCTTCTAAAAATGAGCTTTAAAATTTACAGAACATGGGATGCTTTTGTGTTTAGGAGAAACTAGTGCAGGTGTGGGTGTGCATGCATCAGGGGTCAAACTGGAGGCATTACACAAACTGGGCATGTATATGTCACTGAGCTATACCCTCAAGAACTAGGATAAATTTTTATACAAGTAATATTTTGATCAAATTTCTTATATAATCTTAAGTAGTCTTTCAGGGATTTGGTGGCCTCTGTAATAAGAGATTCTACAGCAATAGTCAGTCATCCACAAGACTGAAGGCAAACTAAATGGATCTTGGTAAAATTTCATCATATGAAGGGTTACTCTGGTCTTTTGTTTCTGGTTTATATCCACTAAGGGATACTAGAAATGTCATTTTTCTTTTTAAGTATCCCTTGCATTTAGTGAGAGATTGTTGGTTCATGTCCTATGATCTTCTTTGGCAATTTGATTTTTCATTGTGTACTTATAAGTTAGAGCTCAATGTCTTAGCCTCCCATGAATTTAATCAGTATGGACCTGTTTATAAAGGTTTTCCCAATTTTTGATGTCCTAACAAAAACAACCTTCCAGTTCTCCAAAGATGTGGAAAGGATTTGGGGGGTGGGGCGGGAGATAGATGTCTGAGTATAAGTAGATGGTATTTCTTTTTCTGGATCAGTTTCTTGTTATAAAAATGTGAGCAATATGAACATCAGATGAAATATCACAAGCAAAGATCTTGGGAGTCAAAACAAGTGTGGCAAACTGGTGCCTGCTCAGAAATGATGCTGCCTGCTCACATGCTACCAGACAAACCTGTGGATATCCCTGAAGACACTACTTTTCTACATACCTCAAGCTGGAATGAACTATGCTTCATAGCAGAGATTTTATGCTTCAGGTATCTGCTGTGGTCTGATCTCATTAGAATATTAAAGAGCCTCTGTCAACTGCAGCCAGGCTCGTCAGCATCAGTCTGTCAGTTCTGTCCCACATACAGAAGTGATCTGGATGTCATCTTGCTCTCAGACAATTGTGAATTGCAAGGCATTGAAAGCCTGCTAATGTACCACATCCAAGTTTGCCCAGCTCTGGGGAACTCTACTATCTACCCACAACTGTAACTCCATCCTTTGCTTACTCGATATCCTACTTAATACCCTTCTTCCAACTCCAATTCTGGAATATCTTAAAGCTGGTGTTACAACAGTTATATTATTTACTGTATGAGAAGACTTATATAAGTTTAGCATTTGATACATCTAGTAGCCTTAATAGAATAATAAGGAAAGCCTTATTATTTATGTTATAGAAACTTCAAATTCTCAGATTTATTTTAGCAGCAGAGAAAACAGATTGGTTGGTATATATAGGAAGACACAAAGATAAAGAATAATTTAAACTTTACATTATTCTATGATAATGTCAAGTGACAAATTACCAAGTATCTAGTACATTAGAGTCCTTAAATACAAACTTAATACAGGTTTAAAAAATCCTTTTAATTAGAATTATTTACCTACCCTTGAGAAGTGGTACATATCACCAATTATAATAATTCCAGACAAAGCTAACTTCATATTATAATGGTTTTAGGCTGTTATTAGTTGTACTGATTTTTTTGTTTGTTTTGTTTTGGTTTTGGTTTTTGGTTTTTGGGTTGTTTTTTTTTTTTTTTTTGTACTGATTTTTAACACAACTATATGCATTCTTTAAACCTGCCAGTGCACAAAATATATTCTACTGACATAGGAAAATCCACTATCAAAAACCATGCCAAACAATTTGCTTCTAAACGTTAAATATTTTTTCATCACATTAAAAAGCAAGCTCATTTCTGATCCCATTGGCTCAGCCAACCAACTCTTAAAAGCATTTAGCAGTTATTCAAAATAAACTTTAAAAACTCAAATTAATTGAGACAATGATTCTGTCAAATACACTGCATATATTTTAAGTATTCAGTGTTGAAATGTACAATGGGGACATTGTGGAACCAACACCACAATCCTAATGAACAGTATTTCTGCCCTCCCACTTCCTATCTCTCAGGCTGTTTGTGCTGTAAAACATAAAAGCTCTCCACCTATTGACATTCATTCATTCATTCTCATCTATCTATCTCTTCATCTAACTAGTGTGCATTTTTTGTGTGGGTTCATGCATGTCACAGGGCACACGTAGAGGTCAGACAACAACTTGTGTGCATCAGTTCTTTCCTTCCACGGTCAGGCTTGGTGACAGACCCCTTTAACCGCTGAGCTGTCTTGCTGGGCCTCTTCAGCTATGTACCCTCAATGAACCTCAATTTCTTCTATTACTTGTTAGATTTGTCTTTTCTAGATTTCTGTTGAAATGAAATCATGTAATATGTAATTTCTGGTGCTTGGCTTTCTGTCCATCACCAAACAGAATGCTTTAGAGACACATTTATACATAGTGACACTGGTCATGATCTCCTTTCTTACTGAGTGATATGTATTTCATTCTATGTATGTATCAAGATTTGTTTGTTCATTTATCCTGTTGGACATTTACTCCTGTACAAGCACATATCCTTATGTTTATAAAAATTTTATCTCTTTTGGGTAAATGCCTTGAAGCGCAATTATGAAGCCATACGGTAAATTTATACTTAAGTGAATCTACAGTGTTAGGCAGTTATCTGAAGGGTCTATGCCCTTTAACACTCCATCACACACACACTCACACACACACACACACACACACACACACACACACACACACACACATACATACATACACAGGATTTCGAGTGGCAAAACTTGACTTCAGACATTCTCCTGAGGTTCTGGGGTATTTCCTGATAGTTTTTCTGATAAGCAATAATGTTGCACAGCTTTTACTGAGATATTTAATTGCTAATGTTTTAAGAAGTGTCTGATCTCTTTCCTCCCTTAATTTTATCAAAAATAGACATTATACACAATCAGTGTAATATCTGTTCATTTTCTTAATGTTACTTTTATCAAAACAGTGGTTTTCTATTTGAATGAGGTATATTATTTTATTACTTATTATGTTGCATTGCAATTTTTATGCCCCAATTAAGATCTTTCTAGCTAGAGGTTGTGAAAATTTTCTCTAGCTTTCCTCCAAAGAATATATAGTTTTTGATTTTCAGTGTTTAAATCTACAATACATTTGAAAAAATTTTGCATGTGGTGAATAATTTATTTCCATATGGATATACAGTTATAATAGCATCATTAATTTAAAAAAAAACCCTATTTTTCCCTTTGAGTTATCTTGGCACTTTTATGGAAAAGTAATTGACCACATATGTGTGGTTCTGTTTCTTGTCATTGTATTTTATTCTGCTGATCCAATTGTCTATCCTTCTGACAATATTACATTATATTGATTACTATAGTTTACAATAAAATTTCAAATCAAATAGCATGGACTCTGAAACTTTGTTTTTCATTTTCAAAATTATCTTAGCTAATAGTAGCTTTTTGCTTTTCTGTGCAAATTTTTAAATCACTTGCCAGTTTCTAGAAAAGTTTTTAAAAGTCTGCTGTAAATTCTTATTAAGGTGATATTGGACAAGGAGATCAATTTGCAGAAAACCAATATCTTAGCTATAAATATGGAATCATTTAATCCATGACCACAGTGTATATATCTCATTTCTCTGAGTCTGATCTGGTCTTTTTAGCAAAGTTTTGTTGTTTGAAGCATTCATTTGATACATTCTATCAAATCTATTTCCAATAATTTAATAGATTATGCATTAAAGGAATATGAATATTTTTAGGGGCTGGGAGCCTATGTCAGTTGGTAGAATGTTTTGCCTGGCATGTATGCACAGTTCATTCCCAATACCATAGTGTCACATGCCTGCCATCTAAGAGCTTAGAAGGTAGAGGGAGGAGAAATAGCCCAGTCTGGGCTATATGAAAATCTGTTTAAAAAAAAAAACAAACCAGTATTTTCAGAATCTAAAATTTTGCATATTGTTTTTAGATCAAAGTGTAGTCAGTTTTGAACCACATATTCTATGATTGTACTGACTTGTTTCTGGGTTTTTGTTTTTATAGATTCATTTGGATTTTCTGCAACATGACCATGTGGTCTAGGACTTATTGTTCTTTGCTTCTTTCTTGCCATTATGAAGTCACTGATATTACAATATCAAAGAGAGCTGGTAAGAGCCAGTCTTTTTCCCAATATTAGAGGAAAAAACACTGATGTTTTTATTATGAAATATAATGTTAGTTTTAACTTTTCATATTAATTATCAAATCAGATGAATTCCCTTCTGTTCCTAGCTGATAAAAAAAAAAAACTTTTATTTTAAATGAGTGTTGAAATTTGTCAAATGCTTTTTAGAATCTAATCCAGTATGCTTTCTTCCATGTTGTCAATAAGTTGACTGTGATTGATTACAATGCTAAACTAACCTTAAATCTGAGGACTTAAAAAACCCACTTGGTCCTACTGCATCATCTTGATATTTTTTCTAATTTAATTTGTTATGGGTTTTGAACAAGATTAACAAGAGATTATGATCTTCAGTTTTCTCTTGTTACAACACCTTTATCTTATCTTATTGTAAGGATAAACTGTCCTCATCTTTTATTGTTTTTAAAAAAAATGTGTAGAAATTGTATTGTTTCTTTCTTAAGAGCCTGATAGAATTCATCACGAAAACCTGGTCTTGAAGATTTCTTTTTGAAAAGATTCTGAATTTTGTATGCAAATTTCTATTTCTTCTTGGGTCAGTGTTGGTAACTTGTATATTTAAAGAAATGTGTCTAACTTGTTTTAATTGGGGGAAATATTGCCATAAATTTATTTACAATATCATCCTACTAACCATTTTTAATGCAAATAGGATCAATATTTGCCCTTATAGTTCTGATACTGGCATTGTGTGTCATGTGTTTAATGAACTACATTTATGTTAACCAGTATTGAAGTTTACTGTTAATTTTTTTTATTAATTCTGCCTATGTCCTCAGTTGGTAGAGCATGAGACTCTTAATCTCAGGGTTGTGGGTTTATGACGTTGGGTGCCATTTCTAATAAGTTTCTGGGCTTTCTGGCCTGTGATCTAGACCTGTAGTCCCACAATTACACAGAAATACACAATGCTGATTGATCTATGGCTCAGACATATTGCTAACTAGCTCTTTCATCTTATCTCAATCTATTTCCATTAATTTGTTTAGCCATGTGGCTTGGTACTTTTTATCAGAGCAGTATGGTTGTCTTTTTCCTCTGAGTCTGCTGGCATCTGTCTGGTGTCTCTGGTGACATCTCTTCTGCTCTCTCTCTCTCTCTCTCTCTCTCTCTCGCTCTCGCTCTCGCTCTCTCTCTCTCTGCTCTTCTTGTTCCCAGAGTTTTCTTAAAACTTTCTTAAAACTTAGTTTTCTTAGTCTGGTAGCCTGACCCCTACTTCCTGTCTGCCTTTTGGCTAATTAGCTTTTTACTAAACCACTATAAGGGGCAACATACCAGAACATAATCCCACTACATTGTCTGGTGTTTTGCATGGCATAAAAGCAATGATAGTTTTCATATATTTATAGTCTTAAAAATGAAAAGAGAAAGGAGAACAGGACACCTGAGGTTTGACACTTATATTCTGAGTTCATCACAGTCATCCTCCAAATATTACCCCCTGTCAGTCACCTCTACTAACCTTACTATTAGAGATATCATAAGCCACATATTAATTTGTCATTACTTTTAGTTTCCATACTAATTTTGGGGGAATTCTCCTAGGTAAAAAATACCTTTCTCTAATGTTACTCTATATACACATTCCTTTGTGTGACCAGACTTCCATTTGGATCATTTTTTTTCCTCTTGAATAATTTCCTTAAACCTCTCTTGTAGCATGGGTCTGCAACTAGACAAAAGTGTCTGTGCCTCTGGCTTCATAAAGCCAAATCTCTTTTTATTTTCCATTCATATACTTGCTATCTACATATCACCTATGTTTAAATATAAATATCTGCATACACTTAACTGTACCTATTTATGTTTATAACAAACTCTGGCTCATTTTACCTGGCAGAAATACAATTCCAGGTCCTCTGCTTCCTTCTGGAATCAGGCACCAGAGGCCAAAAGCTTCAAACCCATTTGATATGTTTGTCCCTAGTTGGTAAAGATACCTCTCTCAGTTTATGGATCTGAACATACTTTTAATTTTTTTTTTTTAATTTTCTATTTTACCTGTCATCGCCTTGGTTTGAAATAGAAGCTAAATGTAGAATCTCAGTTGGTATCTTCCCCAAGAGTACAACCATGGAAATATATTTTATCTGTAGCAATATTAACATGAATTGACCTTATTAGACAAAAACAATGTATACAGCAAATAAATGAGGGTGAAATTCATATTATAACTTGCTAAAAATAGTGTCAAATTTTAATGTTTCAGTTATTTACAAAAATTTTCTAGCAATTAGCAAATAACTTTAGTATGTGTGTTAAAGTTTCCTGTATAACTGTGTTTTCTAACAAAGATATTTTTAGAGGCATCCTTTCTTAAAAACATGTTAAATACGTTATAAGATATAAAGCAGTCATGTGATTGATGTACTGTACCTCACCAAAATTACTCCCAACCGTCTGCCAAGCTTTCAAAGCATTTTATTTCTCCTCCCCACAGTAAAGTTATAAACTTAGACCAGTTAATACCAATAAATACTCAAGAGGAAGGCAGCAGTGGAGACAAGCCCATCCTCATTCATGTAAACAAGCAGCACAGGCCGTCAGGCTGCAGCAACGTAAGTAGAACACTCCACAACTCCACAGCTGTTTCTTCCCATCCTGTATTTTAAGAGGAACTGCACAACAGGAAATTATCTTTTAGGGTTGCAGACCATCGCTGTCTATGAGCCCATGAAGTGACAGATGCAGTATCCTGCCATGAATTCCCCATTTTCTTACTTTCCTTAAATTGTAATCTGAGGTAGGAATAATAACATCCTTAGTAATTATTTTTCCTTCCTACACTCTGACGTATTGCACCATCCAATTCATGGCTGCATAGCATGAAGATATTTGGCTCTTTCAATTTCCATAATAAGAGTGGACAGTCAGGCCCAGATAATTCAGGACAAATGTTCCACTGGGGCCCTGAAGCATCTTGCTTGTTATCCCTGTTAATCACATTAATTATATAATGATCAAATTCTGGTTTGTCCTCTGTGATGTGGAGGCAATCTTGATGTTTTATTATTATGGCTTGTCATTTATTTTTTACCTAGTCAGTGTGCATTCCAAAGCACAAGAAGTTACAGAAGTGGTAACACACATTTTTCTGTGATATAGCCTCTATGGACCAGTAAATATGTGAAACAAATTTGACAAGATGCAATTATATTTTCCTGTTGCCTAGGGTCCTGCGTCTTAGGGATCAGTAATCAAAAAAAAAAACAAATTTGATACACTGCACTGATAGTTTCATATGGACTAAAATGAAATCAAATTGAATTTTGTGGGGTGGTTTTGTTTAAAAGATTGAGACAAGTTTAAAATAATACCAATTTTTAAAATTCCTTCTTCCATTCAGAGTTTCTCAATCTCAATATTACTGACATTTCAGGTCAGGTGTTTCCTTGCTGTGGAATCATCTATTCATCTGTGTCTGGTGTCTTACACACACACACACACACACACACACACACACACACACACACACACCACTGATTCACAAATTAGGATAAACAAAATGGATGCTACTGTACATGTAATCTTAGTGTTAATTCCACAGATTCAAGGAAAAAGAGCACTATCCAAATTATGTCCAAATTAAAGCAAGCTTTATTCTTGTACACATTAAAGCTAAATTGGCAACTGTCTGTCTCAAGGTCAGGGTTCATGGGATCAGCCCCAAGTCAATTTCTCAAACCTTTTTATAGGCATAAACATTATGGTGAGAAATTTTGCATATACATATGATTACAGAAGCAAGACCTGGCCATTGACAAAAGTGGGTCATAGAGTGACAGGTATAGGACAGGTGGCACCAGGGTTTTGTTCTATGGTTACTAAGATAGGGTACAGCCCAGTTCTGAGAAACAAGAAATCAAGTTTTATAGCAAACAGAAACTTAAATGTGGCTACGGACTCAAAACACCCTCCGGAAACAAAATGGAGTTAGACTGGCTCTTCACGAACACTGAGGAAGTGGAGAAAGGAGGACCTCCACTTTGCTATCCAGTCAGTCATCCCAAATCAGTGAGCTAAAGAGGCTCACTTTCAAAAATAAGGTGGGTGGTTCCTGAGAAGCAGCATTAAGATTGACTTTTAGCCTCCTCTCCAACACACACACACACACACACACACACACACACACACACACACACACACACAAGAGCATCCCTCCATGTTCATGCAAACATACATATATATAATCAAAGGATTCTACAGGCTGCCAAGTATCCTCTAGGCAAATGATCTAAAGTCATCCCTATTGAGAGAATCAGTCACTGAGTTTTCAGGATATTGTAACGTTTGTCTGCTTCCAGTCCTTTTAAACACTGTTATAGACATTATGTACATATCTGTCTAAGTAGACTCAGCCCTAACAACACTCTTATTTTTCTATTCTATACTGAAATAATACTTATGAGATACTAACTAGCAGTTCTGGTTTATATTATCAATCAATAACCTTCAGACAGGAAGCTGAGAAACAGAGAGATGGTCCACATCTCAGCAAAGACATTAACAATTTATTCTTAGATGACAGCTGTCTGTCATGGGCCCACAAACACATTTAGATTGCCACCAAAATCTTTGTAATGACTAGAATCTCACTGATATTGTGTCTGAGATAAGCAATATGAATTCTCCAATCAGTTTCCTCAGCACTTTTATATTTCAAGAGCTGTGATTATGTGTACATGTTATTCTTACAGAACTCTATGATAATATTTTACAAATTAAAAATCACTCAGATGTTTTGGATCTGAAATGAATAATTTAAACATGAATGAAATGTTCTTCTTGACCCTTTAACATGAATTGACTTCAATTCTGAAAGTAAGTTGATTGCTATGGCTTTCACTCTAGTCTGCTGTTCTTATATTGTCTATTTTTAGACTTCCTTTAGAAAATGCTGATCTATAATTTTATTTAATGTGATTTTCACATCTCTTCTTAGATTGACTTGGTAGCTATTGACTCTGAAATAACTTTCTCATATATAGAGGATGCTTACAAGCACAGTCTGTAGTGCTGAGTTTGTGGACTATCTTATTTCTGTAAAAATAAGTAAACTGACAACCCAGAGTTCAGTTAAAGCTGGCTATAAGTTGGTGATCATAGCACAACAGGATAAGATGACTATGTAAAGCTGTTGAAGGAAGAAAATCTATGAAAAGGATAAACGTTTAACAAATATGTAATGACTTGTATAAACTAATAATCACTTCTTCTTTATATGTATAATGCTAGAAACAGAGGAAATAATTACAATGAATTCACGAGCCATTATGCTTTTTAATTGATTCAGTTCTTTAATCATTGTCCTGGCATTTGAAGAAAAGTATGTATTAAAATGCACAAAAAACATTATAAGTCTACAAACTTTGGAAGATTAAATAGTGTTTTTGTTAGTGGTGGTTATTTACTTTGTATCTTTTAAAAAGGGAGAATTATATTTTACTTGCAATTAAAAACATGATTATATTTTTCTCCAAGATTACATAAATATTTAAGGCATTATTAATTAGCTCTTTTAGCAAACAGATGGGTATTGTTTATAGAGCAATATATAATATTCATTCTGTTTTCAAATATATGTACAATTTAATTTGACAGTTTACTAAAATCTACCTTAGAAAACACATTCCTAAAATTAAGATTCCTGAGTTAGAGTCTTGTTTTAATTATTACAAAATTACAGCAATTTGTTATCAAGAATCATATTTATAAATATATAATGGGATATAATATGAGAAAACTACGTAAATAATAATGTAATTTATTGTTACTTTTCAAGAAACGATCTGCATAAAGCCAGCTTTGCTACAACAATGAGACATTTATGTAAGTTATAAACAATAGAATATAATACAACATAAAATGTATTTTGTAAAATAGATATGCAGTGCATAGGATATCTTAAATTCAACACTGTAACTAAAGGAAAGAATTTTTAAAAAGGAAAAATGGAAGAAATAGAAGAACTATAACAGTAATACCCTGTTTCTTCTCAATGACAACTGCAGGGTTATGAAGATGGGAGATGACAGAGTGCAGAAAAGTTTCAGTCATTGACATCTGAAGAACTGGTTTAGCTAAAATCAGCTACTATGTTTTCACTGTGCTGAGAATTTGAAGACTAATGAACAGGTAGATGACCAACTTCCCTTTAGGATATAGTAAGGAAATATTGTACAATGCAACCTCTATTGTGTTCAGTGTTTCATCTCTATTTTGAGCAGTCTCAATAGCAAAAAATGATTTAAAATTTGAAATTGACAATAATCCTGAAAAATATATAAATGTGCCGTTTGTGCATAATAAGAAAGGAAGAAGGCTCAGGTATAAATTGCATCTTCTTTAGAGTATATGCCTAAAAGTGATATTGGTGAATCTTTGGGGAGATTGATTCCCAGTTTTCTGAAAAACAGCTGTGCTGCATTCCAGAGTGACTGAAAAAGTTTACACTCCCACTAACAGTGGAAGAGTGTTCCCCTTGCTCCACATCTTCTCCAGAATAGGCTGTTATCTGTGTTTTTAATCTTAGCCATTCTGACAGGTGTAAGGTGGTATCTCAAAGATGTTTTGATTTGCATTTCTCTGATGGCTAAAGATGTTGAGCACTTTTTCATGTGCCTTTCAGCCATTTGTAATTTTTCTGCTGAGAAGTCTCTTTTTAGTTCTGAACACCATTTTGTAATTGGGTTATTGAGGGTTTGGGGCTCTAGTTTCTTGAGTTGTCAATATATTTTAGAGATCAGTCCTCTGTCACTTGTAGAGCTGGTAAAAATATTTTCCCATTTTGTAGGTTGTTGTTTTGTCTTATCAACTGTGTCCTTGGCCTTACAGAAGCTTCTTAGTTTCAAGAAGTCCCACTTATTGATCATTGTTCTTACATTTGCACCGCAAAAACATTAGCTCAACTATATTCATAGCAGCATTATTCGTAATAGCAAGAACCTGGAAACAACCTAGATGCCCCTCAGCTGAAGAATGGATTAACAAACTGTGGTACATCTACACAGTGGAGTACTACTCAGCAGTAAGAAAAGATGATATCCTAAAATTCACAGGCAAATGGATGGATTTAGAGACTGTGCTCCTGAGCAAGGTATCACAAATCCAGAAAGAGAAGCAGGGGATGTACTCACTCATTAGTGGACTTTAAAAAAAAAAAAAAAAAAGGTTGTTATTGTATACAAGATCTCAAGGCTAGAACATAGCTAAATGACACAGTGCCTCACTTCTGCATTGATGGCCTCTGGCAAGGGTGTGGGTAAGAAAAAACTTGTTTTCTTTAAGGGTCTGGCCACTGGGAGTTTAATTATGCTCCAATAAGTAAATCTTTGTACCTCCTACTAGTTTAATAAAATGCTGATTGGCCAGAGGCAGACAAGAAGTGTGGGTGGGGCTACCAGACTAAGAAATCTTTGGGAACAGGCAGATCAATGATGCCAGAGCACCACCAGTGAGCAGAGAAGCCACAGAGATGACACAGACAGAAGCAGAGGAAAGAAGCTGAAATGCTGCTCTGAGAAAAGGTACTGAGCCACATGGCTGAACAAAATGGGTTAGTTTAAGAGTAAAGAGTTAGCAAGCAATATGCCTACGCCCTAAGTCAATCAATGTAAAATTAATGTAAGCCTCTGTGTGTTTTGTGGGACTGTCTGACACCTGGACTACCAGAATGCTGGTCAAACCACTGGTCTAGACTCGAAAGTCTAGACCAGAAACAATACAACAGAGGAGTGAGCCCTCTTTTTCCAAGTGAGCTCTGTGGTTGCCAGTGTTGTGCTCCAAATGCTTTTACTTGCTGGGCCTTCTTCTTCCTGACCCCTTATTTGGAATTTTATGGCAAGAGGAGAAACAAACGCACTACTAAAAAGTAAGAAGTACTGCTGAGCCAGGAGAAAGAGGGTCTCCTTTAGAAGCAAGTGACAAAATTTTATCATCTGATAGCCAGAAAGCAGCATCTCTTAATTCTTTTTGCATTTGTTCATGTCTCTGCTTAGAACTTCTCTATCAAAACTAATTCTCAGCTAAATGTGATAGTACCTGCCTCTAATGCCAGGAACGAAGAGCCTAAAGAAGGAAGATCCCAAGCTCAGACCAGATAATAATAATAATATGAATTATAATGTTATTAAAACTGACATAAATAAGGGAAAGATAGGTGGAAATGAAGCCCCAATTTTAATAACAAAAAAATTAGCAAGGTTCTAGAATACCTTCCTATCAAGAACATAGACACATCTTCAGGGTTCACAGAGACATGGGTCTTAGGCAGGGCCCTGGATGTCATCTTGCTAGAACATGCAGTCTAGCAAGATGCTCATATGAGTCATATTTTCTTTTAAGCATTTGAGTAAACTATCTAAATTTTTAGACTCTAATGAAATAAGACAATTTACATCTGTGATTGCTTAAATACTATAAAATCTTTTGAAAAAATAACATAGAAACCTAAAGATAAATAAGTATCCCTATTTAACAAGAATGTTACCTAATGTTACTTGGAGATCAATAATATCTCAGCAATTTATGGGAAGAAAATTTGGAGGTGTTAAAATGATATGACCTTACCAAAAAACAATGTAGCAGTAGATGTGGTAGACCAGCTATCTAGTTACTACACTAGAGCACTAGTAATTCAACTCTAGGCAGCGTGGTGAAGAAATAAATACCAGTTAAAAAGCAAACTAACAAAAATCCTTTCTGTTCTTAAGATATTCCTTGCACATGGCTTAAAATCATGAATCATTGAATGACCCGAGATATCTATTATTGCCTGAATTCTATTTGGTATATAATGAAAACCCGGAGCCAGTTATCAGGGAAAAGCTGGAATATCAGAGAGATAGAGAAACAAACCACAGCCACTTCTCATCCTCCAGGTTCTCAGGCCTGTCTCCACAAAATCCTCTGATTCCAAACCTGTATCCTTACCCCACCAATGAGGTGTGTGGGAAAGACCAAAAAAAAAAAGCCTTTCTTCTCTGACTCCTCCCAGCTTCCTTTTTTCACGTTCTTAAAGCTAGGATTAAAGGTGTGGGTCACCACTCCCTGACCTAGGCTAGGCTCTGTGGTGGGTTGACTCTCTGATAGTCTAGCCTAATTTTATTAAATATATATCATCATAATTTATCAATAGAGAAATAATTAAGTAAAAAAACAGCATGTACCAATGTGATTTTTTAAGAGTTTGTTTTTTTTCATAGAAAGATACTTGAATTGTATATGCTTGTATATATTAATATCAAACTAATAAAACCATAAAATTATAGTTTTTTAATTTTATCAACCTTAAAACATTGATATTTATGGCTTTATATTTTATAGCATTTAAAAGAATATATTATTTTAATATTCTTGTAAAATACATCTTAAGAATATATTAAAATATCACTAGTAGTTGCTTTCTCCCTATACATAGCACTATTATAGTTTTCATTATTTGCATATCTATATTTTGTATACATTCACAAAATAACAAATTTTTAAAATAAATAACTCATATACACTTTAAACAGGATGCCATAAATTATGGACTTATGGATATAAATTATTCCCTTCTCCTTTCCTCCATCAAAACCTTCCCATGTATCACTTCAACTTTTTTCTAAATTTATTAACTTTTAAAAATTATTACTATATATATTTCTAAATTTATAAATGTAATCTGTATAATGTAACTTGTATGTACATTTACACGGCTGAGCATTTGCTATTGGAGAATTGATTGGTGAGCTCTTCTGCAGAAGACTACTTCTCCCACTTTCAGCATTACCTATAATTCTTTGCTAGGGTTGGTGCCTTCGGGGCTTGCTCCTTTCCGTATGGATGTGTCTATTGCTGTTGTCCTAGTCTAGGTTATATTTTGGCAGCCATGCTGCAGCTGGGGTGATTTCATGATTGTAGCTTCTGGCATTTCCATGAGACACAATCCCACAGTAAACTTCCAGATCCTCTGGCTCAAATAATCCTTCCCCCATCTTCTGCAATCTACTCCAAGTCTTGGGTGTGGGAGTTGAGTTGTAGATATATTAGTTATATCCAAGGTGTCTTAAAATTACACTTCCACATTTGTGTGTGCATGTGTTTTGAGTATTTGTATATTGTGACACCTGTGTGGAGGTCAGAGGACAAGATGTGAATGTCACTTCCCCCCTTCCACCATGTGTGTCCCAGGGCGTGAACTCAGGTCATTAGACTTTGCAGCAAGTGCCTTTTCATGCCGACCCATCGCTGCAGCCCAAAATGATCCCAAATTCTTAAGTGTATGTGGTCATTTGAATCAGATATTTCCAGTCTTGGGCATTTGAATATTTGGTGGTGGATATTATTTGGGCAGTTTAGGCCTTGCTGGAGAACACAGGACATTGGAGTCAGGCTTTGAGAGTTCAAAGACTTCCTGCATTCCCAGTTCGTTCTGTTTTCTGTTTATGGGTTGCGATGTCAGCTCTCAGCTTACTTCTCCAGTTAGCGTCCTGCCTGTTGCCAGGCTTCCCCATTGCCATGGAATGGACTTTTATTCCCCCTGAAACTGTAATCCCAAATAGGCCATTTTTCTATAAACTGATGTTGTCACAGTGCTTTATCATAGGAAAAGGATCTAATGTCATGCATATTATGGTACATGAATGTCATTATAGCACATAGATGTTTTAATACATAAATGCCCTTTCTCTTTATTTAAAATAATAAAACAGTACAACATTCTTCATATGTTATAATAAATTCAATAAAAGTACCATCTTCTCTTCCTAAATTAATGTCCTGGAGTCCTAATCTACAATCTAATGGCATCTAGGATTGAGGTCTCTGGGATGTGTTAGGATCAAGAGTGGATGTGACAGTGGAGCCCTGTGATGGTTTCAGCATCCTTCATATTCTTTCTCTCCACCATGTGAGAACACCATGAAAAAGCAGCCATTTACAGCTGTTTAGAGATCAGAAAGTTTTTGCATCAGGAGCCCAAAAGACTAGTGCCCTCACCTTGGACTTCACATTTCTAGAGCCAGGAAAGCAAATATTTTTTAAGTCATCAAGTGAGTTGTGTTTTACAGTAGCAGCTGAAGCTAAGACAAATATATTTATAAGCACAAAAGAGAAATTTTCTACATTGTGGGGTTTTATTTTCTCCTCTAAGAGTGTCTATGCTTTTTCCATAAAAACAATTTCCTATAATCAGAATAAATGCATATTGTAAAAGGTTCCTGGTCTGGATCTTCTGGAACTGGAATAGAGGTTTGAACCCACTCTCAGCCCCACTTAGCCTCAAATAATCACACATAGGCTTATAATAGTTTTACACTGATTGACCTAGGACCCAAGCATATTGCTAGCTCCTTCATCTGAACTCAACCCATCCTGTTCAGCCGCATGGCTAGGTACCTTTTCTCATAGCAGCATTTCAGCTTCTTTCCTCTGTGTCTGCTGCCATGTGGCAGCTCTCTCTGGCGGCTGTCTGGCATCTGTCTCTCTTCTTCCTGTACTCAGAGTTTTCTTAGCCTGGTAGCCCTGCCCACACTTCCTGTTTGCCTTTGGCCAACCAGCTTTTTATTAAACCCATAGGTGTGACAATTATTTATATTACCAGCATAATCCTACTACAAATGCAAGTTAGCAAAACACAATGATAAGAGAACACATAAGTAATTATTACTTAACATTTGCTACGTTCCAGGGGTTGTGCAGTCGATACTGAGTTTCTTTTTATTCTTAAACTTGGTTTAGTTTGCTGTCTGCTGCTGTGATGAGCAGCTTACACTTTCAGGTCTTGGTTACATACTGAAGAAAGTCAGGGCAGAGGGACAATTGGAAGAATGGAACCCACTGGCTCGCTCTTTGGCTTGTCTGGCTAGCTTTCCTACATAGCACTAGGGATGGTCAATCTTTTTAACTGAGTTCCCTCTTCCAAGAGTTCACTAGCATGCAACTCTCAGGTAGTTAGTATTACAATTCTTATTTTACAGGTTTCTAAACTACTCTGTTATAAAACTTTTATGAAGTAATATTGATTTTCAAAATGCTTGTTTTAATATCTAGAGTAATGCTCAATAAAAGTGTGCTCAATGTTTAAATCAACCCCACAAAATTCCTTAGAGTGGTATATCAGGCTTCCTAGATGCAAAAAAATTAACTGAAAGACTAGAGCAAGGGAGACCTGGCCCAGCAATGCTTATGTGCTCAATTAGCCTCGGATGCCTGGGCAGGAATGAGACTCTTTGCATTTGGACATGTTCTTTGATCACCTGACAGGCTAGCTGAGGAGATGACTTTTCCTTAGAATGGAAAATATGATTAGTGTTCCTCTGTGGTTTCTTCTATCTTTGAAATTGCACTAAAAACTATTTAAAATTGGAATAGAAAGCTCGCTTATTATCCATAGTTTCATATTGCAAAATCACCGTTCAGTTCAGAGCCAGGCATTTTCCCCACTTCGAATTTTTCCATTAAAGGAAGATTCGCTTAGATGCAGACTGGTAACTCTTCAGCCTCCATCCCCAACACACACACACACACACACACACACACACACACACACACACACACACACACAGAGGGATAAGAGATACAAAAGCAACTCCCTGGCTGAATTTCACATCTAGTCTTAAGCTTTATCTATCAAGAGGAGGGAAGATGTTTTCAGTATCAGAAAAGAGGTAAACTCTCCTCTGCATCTCCTGTCACTTGGCAAAGAGACCCAAAGAGTAAAATAAATCTCAGGCCTAGGTATTTAAGAAATACCACTTTGCTTTCTCCATTGTCCATCAATCAATTTCCTGTGGGACTCAGGTCTATTGCTTCTGGCTGGCAGGATGCACATGGTTTTTATCAAGCATTTTTGTAACTTTCATCTTGCCCTCTCATCATCTGTGGAGGGGTGGGCATGAGAAAGAGGGGTTCTAGACTGTTGGCATGCAGAGCAGTACCAGTGTGTCCAGAGAATGTTAACCCTGTCTCTGTGCCCCTCATCTGTAGCACCTGTGCTATGCTTTCCACAAGAGCATGGTAACCGGGATGCTAGATCTTCAGGTCCCAGTAGGCATCTCAAGTAATATCCACTTGCAACATGTCCACTTTATTGCTCAGGCACATACAAGCTTGCACCAGTTCGTGGTCTATCTCTACCTCTATCTCTGTGTCATTCCTCTGCCCTAGTGAACCCATTCTCTGTGTTGATTTTGGCTTAAGTGACACCATTTTCTGTCTGCTGTTTCTTCTAGTCTACCGAGTGATCTTTACATACCTGCATAGTCAGATTTTAAACATAAACCAAAATCTTATAGACCATATTTCTTTTCAGCCTCCCCTCCAAAGAGTCTTCAGACAAGAAAACTCTAGTGGTCGCTTACCTCAGTTTGGGGGAAGGAAAACAGGAGAAAAGGTATTTAACCGTTTGAGTGACATGTAGATCTCTGGGACTGACATCTTGGTGTAATTCTAAGAGACTCACTTTAAGTATGGCATGATAGGCTTGCCATTAACTTTGGAAATTTTTGCTTTAGAGTCTAAATGAGTGTCTGTGGAGTTTTATAACAGCCCCAGTCAACTAACCCAGTAGGGAATACTCCTGGAGAGGCATGCACACAGCCAGAAGCTATCTGCTAGCATTTTACAATAGCTATTCAAACCGTTAATGTGATACACCTGCAAAATGCAGCAGGTAGATGTTAAAGGTCATTTCAGGGGTAGGATACAGTTAGCAGAGTTTTACTTCACATGCTCAAACCATACCATACTACTAGCTGTGGTAGTGCATACTTGGAACCCCTGGCATTTAGTTGTTGGAAGCAAGAAGATGACAACTTCAAGGTCACCCTTCTTACGTAGAAGGTGCCTGGCAAGCATGGGCTTCATGAGACCTTGTTGCAGACAAACCCAGTTTCTTCACATTTCTATGCATCCTCCCCATAGTAACTTACACTAATAAATGCTGTTCAGTGTTCAGATGTAATCCATTTTTCTTCATTTGGTTCATTTCAACAGAGGATTACAGAATGTGACACATTTTAAATAATTTATGACCTAGTGGATATTCTATTTTTACCATCATAAGCAATGCGTCTTTAAATATTTTTGTATATGTATTACTAGATAGTCATGTTCTTATTTCATACTACACCCACCTATTTCTAGAAGTGGCTAGAATTTACTCACATTTCAATTTTAATAAAATGTATATAAACTACCTTACAAAAGGGCTATTATAAAGGAACAATTTTCATAAGAATTCTTAAGAGTGTTTCTTTTCCTAATAATCCTACTAGTATTATATGCTATCAATATTTTAACCTCTTGTCAATATAAATTAACAATGATAATGCATTTTAAAATTATGTTGTGTAACAAGCATCATTAACTGATTTGTTTTCTGTTTGCAGTTATTTTTAAATAAGTCATTGTATTTATGTTCCTTATCTAATTTTATATTTTGCTAATGTTATCATTTTTAGTTCTTTTAATCTTAGAAGTAAAAATGTTCCTTGTTGGTCTGTCTGAATTCCATTTTAATTATGTTTTTACTTATAAATTTATATGACAAATTCTATGTAATTTATAAATTTCTATGTAGAAAAACTATATATGAACTTATTTATGTTCTTGTCAGTGAAGTTCCTGCCTTTGAAAAATCATATGATCCCTGGGATGGTAAATAGTCTCCATTCCATTTTCTTAATACATGTTCAGTTTTTAATCCACGTGGAAATTTCTTTAAATACGGACTAAAGTAAGGCTCCAGTTTTATTCTTTTCTACATTATTTTGGTGATGTTTATTGCCTATCTCATTGCTCTTCCTTTTGGCGTCTTTTTATTCTCCATTTGTATTTTGTAGAGGTGCCAAAAACTGAGCAAAACAATTATGTGTTATGCATGTCTGCTTTGCTATTATTTTTCCCCCTCCCTCTCTCCTTCCCTCCCCCTCCCCCTTTCCCCTCCTCCTTCCCTCCCCCTCCCCCTTTCCCCTCCTCCTTCCCCTCCTCATCCCTCTCTCATTGGTTATGTTGCGAGCCTGGCCCAGCCTCTCCACCTACCACTGCTGTCTATTGACACGTAGGTCATACTGTCACCTCTCTGCTTGGGTGGTGAGGACACCTGATTTTTCATTTTGTTGAACTGTTATAACAAACATTGTGTAATAAAAAGTGTGGTTACAGAAGATTTAAGAAAATACACTAAGAAAAACATGCCTTTTCTCAAATGGCATTCTTAGAGCTTTATAGCTTACCAACAAAGAACATTTTGCTCTGATACCCATGAAACCTTTACAGAAAATAAAATCGATTGAACACTAACTCAAGGTTAAGATTTCATGACAATGTTCTCTGATAATATATATAACACAAACAGAAATGAGGAATCTTTTTATTATTAATTTGTAGAAGAGAGGAAAACCAAACCAAATAATAAGCCCTAACAACTGAAAGACAATACTTCTAATAAAAAGCATCATCAGAGTGTTAAACGTGTAGTTTTTGTTTTGTTTTGTTTTTAACCCCATCACATCTCATCAAGCAACTACCAAATTCTGTGCTTGGATGTTTATGAGTCCTTAATGCTTATGATCTGAAGTTACATTTTAATTGATATTAATATTACTACTTTCTCTTGGTTTGGTATTTGTGTACCTGATTTTAAAGCCTATTTTTTTATTTAAGTATATTTATTGCTATTTAATGTTAGACATTAATTTCTGATTTTAAAATGAATTTGAAATTACTTCTTTAACTGTTAGATATTTTAAAGTAAACAAAAAATTGATGTGTGTGTTTGTGTGCATGCACACATGCACATGTAAGTACATTTATGTGGGTGAAGGACAAGGCCAGAAGAGGATATTGGATCCCATAAAATTAGAGTTATAGGTGGCTGTGAGCCATGTGACGTGGGTACTGGGAACAAAGCTCTGATCCTCTATAAGAGCAACAAGCAGTCTTTACTGAGCCATCTCTCCAGCCCAAATGAAATGTAAGAGAAAGAAAAGGTGTTTTCTACTCTGCAGTGGATACGAGGTATGTCCACTGAAAGCTTCTTTTCTACGTTAGCTCTTTGTTTCTCTTTTTAAATTCCATCAAGCAGACTAGACTGAATTTAGTAAGGAAACTAAAATTTACTAGGTTACCTGAAACTACAGTGTGTGTGTGTGTGTGTGTGTGTGTGTGTGTGTGTGTGTGTTATAATGCATCCATAACTATTTCTGTGACATACTGGAAATGTAGAAGAAGAACCACCTGAACAACAATTTTTCCCCTGGTATACAGAAAAGTGTTTTGTCTCTAAATTATTAGTAAGATTTGGACAAACAGATGAAATTTCTGTAGAAAACTCATTTGTATGCCTCACGAATGTGCCTCGAGTTTGTGTCCTACTAAAAGGAGAAGCTGAATGATGCAACAAGAAATAACTTCAGGGGGAGATTAGTTAGCTATTTTAAAGAATACTATAGAGTGATTTCTTGCTTTGTGGAGATGTGGCCATGCTAATAAAGTCCTTTCAATTTCATTTAAAATAGATAGGCTAGCCATTGTATGTGTTTAAGCACAGCAGCAGATAATTCAGCTTCACGGTGCAATAATGAACTACAAGAAAAGCATCCAGCAGGACAAAATCTGCCTAATTAGAATCGTGGTGAGCTTGTGTAGGAATGAAATTTTTGCTCTATTTAGTAAGTCTCTCTCTTACAACTTTTCCACAGGCATGTTTTATCAGGTTAAATTCTCAATGTATTGTTCATCCCAGTCACCAACTACACCCAAGTCACTACTTCCATATGACAATTTCCCATGAATTATTTCCTCTTTCATTTAGGTTTTTTTTTTTTTTTAAATAAAACTCTTCCAGAAGATAATGTCACTGTTAACATCAATAATGTAACTCAAAAAAAAAAAATAATCATGAAAGGAGCTGGTGTACATATTTAGCTCAGTGTTACAAATTAGGAATTAGAGAACCAAAACATTTATGTAACATGTTCAGTCAATGCCACAGGCTAGACTAGAAGGGCTGAATCTGGTTGCCTGCTACATTAATATTTTATCCTTATACTGCTGATGTGGGATGCATTACAGGATGTAAATAAAATATTTTCTTTCTGACGCATGAGTTTATAAGAGGACTAGCTTGAGGATTAAATGAATAATGCAACTAAAATAGCACATTATCCAGTATTTACAATGTTCTTAGTAAAACTTATTCATATTCATGTCCCTTCCCTCTGATTAGCAAAGCTATCACAGTGAAGTCCAGACATGCTCATAATTCTGCTTAAGCAATAAAGCAGTGCCATGTGTGGTTGTGCATGCTTTTAATCCCAGCATTTAGGAGGCAGAGACAGGGAAATTTCTGAGAGTTCAAGACCAGTGTGACCTACATAGTGAGTTCTAGTACAACCAGGACTATATAGAAAGACCCTGTCTCAAAAACAAGCAAGTAAGCAAAAGCACAGAAGAAAGTTAATTAACATGGTAAAGACATATGTCATGGTTAAAGATCTCATCTATTTCCTACGAAGCTAATTCGGATTTAGATACTTAGTATGTCAGCTTTAGTTTATAATTTTACTATTTAATGATGATATATGGAAAATATCCTGTACTACTCATATCTTGGAAACTCTAAGTGCTGTTAGGGCACAAGAATTTTGCAAAACTGATTTTTTTCACTTGCCTTTGTAATTTTGGTTTGTCTTTAAGGTGCTTATATCCTCTTTAGTTGTAATTTGTTTTGCTTTGCTTTGTTTTTGTTGTTTGAGATAGGATCTCTTTACATAACTCTGACTGTTCTGGAACTCACTATGTAAACCAAGCTGTCCTTGAACTCACAGAGATCTGCCTGCCTCTGCTTCTGGAATTCTGTGTTCAAAAGCAGCTGTGTGCCATCACACTTGGCCAGTGGATAAACTTTGAGTTGTAATGTTTGACTTTATTTATCTTTGTAATTGAATTTTTTTAAGAATTCCTTTTGCAGTGTAAGGTCAAAGAGACATCTTTCAACACCCATAATTTTTTTTTTTTTTTTTTACTTTCACTTTGAGTATTTCATTCATTTGGAATTCACTCGTATGTTGTTTGAAGTAGAGTTCCAAGCTCCCATTGGCCTAGCCAGTTACATTTGTACATTCACTCATGTGCTGCCCTGAATTCTAATTTAATAATCATTATCTCAATTTCTGATAGCATTGGTCACTCTTTACCTACAATTTTAGTGTAAATTTGACTTTCTAGAGCAAATAATGAACATGAGCATAAATTTCTGAATAATTTTGCACGTTGTAAGAGCTTTTGAGCTAACTGGTTAGTGTGGTAAAGTACAGAAGATGTCAAGCAATGCACTGGGAACTATGAGAAGTGTTGTCAGAAATCACAAAATCTGAGGTTGGGTTTTCTCATCTGTGATGTGAATTTACTCACTGGTTGTAAACATTGCTATTCTGAGATAAGAAAGGCAGCAAGGATGAGAGAAAGAAGAAAAGCTTTTTCCTGTGCTCTTCATTTAACATTATGAGTAGGTAATTGTAGCACTAGAGGGCATGGATGGAACTCTGGAGAGGACAGGAACATTAGTTCAAATCCCAAGCATTGGCAGAAAACGCTTCTCTAATGAGATGTAGATGCTTCACCTACAGCATCCTGTATAGTCTTATGAAGAAACAGCTACAGCTATAAAGCCTGATGCTTTTAAAAATCATGTCACATTGGATTGGATAGCTGAACATCTTTGTGTTTGTACAAGTGGCCTTTGAAATTTCCTTTCTCTCAAAAGGTCAAAACCACCTTGCCTTACATAGCTGACAAAATGTGTGTCATCTGAATAGAAGGCCATACATACAATCCAGGAAGCAACTGGACCTGTGTGACCTGGAAAGCTAAGAATTATTAACATCAAATGGAACCCATAGTCTGGAGCTTTCACCTGAACTTCATCATGTTCAGGTCTTGGCTCTACTACCTGGATAAAGACCTAATTATCTCTTTTTCAGTTTAGAGCTATAGACAGATCAGTGTCACTATAGTTGACAGAATCATTCAATAGCCAACCATGTGTCAGCTCAGGGTTCCTGTAGCTAAGTAAAGGAATAGTATAGAATTGGCAGCAATGTGTATTCAAGACAGCCGAATTTAAAATGAAGCCAATTGTGTCCTTTTTTTCTGAGAATCAAGAAAGGTGTTGGAGTCTTGTAAGTTAAAAAGAGAAATAAAGTACATAAACCAAACTTTCACCATGTTACTCAGTGTCCCGCAAACTGTGAGCTGTGAAAGCAATCTGCAGATGCCTTTCCAGAATCAATGAATAAGGACAAGCTCAGATTTCTTTTTTTTTTGATATAATGTTTGTATTAATTCTTCAAGAATTTCATACAATGTAATTTGACTATCATGGTGGCTTGAAGAAAAATGCCCCCCAAAGAGAGGGGTACTATTAGGAAGAGCAGCCTTGTTGGAGAAAGTGTGTTACTAGGGGGTGGGGTTTGAGGTATATTTTGCTTAAGCTTCCCTCAGTGTGGAAGTCTATTTCCTGCTGCCTGCAAGACAGGACTCTTAGCCATTCCTCTAGCATCACATCTGCCTCTGCACACTGCCATGCTCCCCATCATGATGGTAATTTAGACCTCTGAAACTGTAATCAAGCTCCAATTAAATGTTATCTTTATAAGAGTTGCCAGAGAATGTTGTCTTTTCACAGCAAAAGAAACCAACTAAAACAACCATGTTTACTACCAGCTTCTCTAACTCTTCCTAGATCTACCTCCTACCTTCCACATCTCCCAACTTCATGCCTCAGTCTCTATGCTTTTGTACACAATGGATACTGAAGAAATGTTTGCAGACCAATTAAATGAACAACATTTCCACTCCAAATTCTTCTACAATTCTTCTTTGAACTTATGTACTTATAATTGAAAGTCACCAAAGTCTACCTGCCAAATCCCCACACTCATTGCATGGCAGACACTGCACCTCTGGTATCCAGGATCTACACCCATTGTTCTTGTCAACATGCATAAGTGAAGTCTTTGAATACAAATAAGAAAAAGAGAGCATTGGCAAGTCAGGCCTGGGCTTGGAGATTGATAGCCACAGATGCTTGGGTCATTCATCCAAAGAGAAATGCCACTTTATTGAAGCTCCATCTCAGGCTTATATATGACGCTACCCAGGGCAAAGCACAGTGAAAATTCCCCAGGTGGTTGGAAACAACTAACTTCAAGTAAACAGCCCAAACTTCCTCTACCAACCCCCACAGGCAGGAAGGCAAGAACATACTGGACAATGGGCAAAGAGCACAGATATGCAGCTAGCAATTCACAGGCCTTCCTGCAAGGCTCAGAGTGCAGGGGAAGGTCAATGCAGGGTCCTACAAGAGCTCACCCATAGAATGAGCAATCCTAGTTATATTTTGTTACCTAGCGATATCATGAGAAGTAGTTCCCTTTCGGTCTCATCTCACATATAAACAAAGGACACACTTGTTAATATCTGATGCACATCCATTCTAAGACAAAAAAGAGATGTCTTAGCACCTGCATGAGACAGGCAGCACTGCTAAGGACCACAATTATAGAACTACTAACAAGGCCATTTGTTCAACTAGCATTCCTTGCAAGCCAAAATCAAACAAGCTGATATGGATAAAAGCTCAAGAAAAAGCAAAACAAAACAAAACAAAAAAACTCCAAACCAAACAAACAAGCAAACAAACAAAAATCTAAACCTTAATATAAATAGAAATGACTCAATGCTAGGTATTTGTGACATATTAAGCTCTTCCAGAGCAAGCCCCTGTGACACATTAAGAAATGGAATGGATCATCCTACCTCTTCTGTTGGGAAATATGGTCATGAAGGTGTCTATGGGTAACTTGGCTTTGGTTGGGAAGGTGCTTCCTTCCACTGACCCATGGAGTAACAAGACATGATCAACAATGTTTCCAAAGGAACTGCAAGGAAATTTCACTTATTTCTTACTATCTTAGAAACAAAAAAGAATGCCTTAAAATTAAGAGAAATTTTGTGGTTAATAGTTGTGTTGGAATGTGAAGCAGTAGATGAAGAAACTTTCCGAAGGTGGACTTCAATCTTTCCCATCATACTCAGCACATTGAGAAATCTCCAGTTTCACCTTTTCCTTCTCTCCTGACTCATCCAGAGGATCCCTTCTACACCTGCACCACATAGCCCTACTTTCAAGAGTACTGGGATTCCCATTCTTTATATTTAGTACTGGCCTAGAGCTCAAACTTAACCACTTTAGTGACATCGTCCTTAATCTCTTGCCTTTTGTAACTCTGCTGTAGCAACCTTGAAAACTAAACTTGACAGTTCTTTGTTCAGTCTTTGTTTGAGATCCCACGCAAAGGGCCTACTAGGTGTGCCCCAGTACACTGGTGACATTATGCAGGTACTCCTTTTCAACTTGCTCTGTGTTATAGTTCACAAGGTCATGCATGATCATGTTGTGCAATATAAGTCTGCTAACTCAGTGCATGAAAGAGCTCTCAGACATTTTAGGGAAAGACACACCTAGGACAAGAAGCACCTGCTTTTTTGCCTCAAGCTACCCTGTATTCCAGAGCAAACATTTCTTCATACCCATAATGCAGACAGCCCCATATCCAGACTTTCTCTTTTTCATACCTTTATACTTAAAAATCATTTGAAAGGGGATTTAGCAAAGACCTTCCTTCCACATAAGTGACCTAGAGAAAAGAAGATAACTTTGGTAGGTGGAAGTTTCTATCTTCAAGTCTTACTTTGGAGTATAATTGAGATGGTAAGCCTACTACTTTATTAAAAGATTCTTTTGGTCTATTATAAAATATAAAAAGTAAGCTCCAGAGCTCTGACAGACAGATTGAAAAACCAAAGATAAAATCAATAATACATGTGAACCTATTCAGGGCTTGCAAGGCAGAATACACTGAAGAGTAACAATGATCCCCCAGAAAGATAAGGAATCTCTTATCAATTAAAAACTAAAAAGTCTTATGAAACTTCACAGAATTATTACATCTTCCCCAGTTGTGAAGAGTAACAGGACACTTTTAAATAAGAATACTTAATCCTCATACCAACATTAAAATATGCATAGTTTTTTTTTTTTAAAGAGAAAACCTACTTCCAAAGAATTTAATCTGCTTAAGACAGCTCAGCTGGTTACAAGGCATTAGCTGAGGTCATCTGACTCCTTTTCTTTTTCCAACACTCCATCTCAAGAAGAGTATTGCAGAAAAAAATAATTTGCATTAAAAGCATGACATTTACTACTTTGTTATTTGTGTGAGACAAAAAAACACCCCCTGGACACATAATTCTTTCATAAAACTAAATGATCCTTAAAAATTATTAAAAGATTTTATTCATATCCATTTATGTGGTATGCTGATTAATATTACCCGCAGTAATTATTAAGTACTTTAAAGAGCATTTTTGCCATTCTGCTAGTTAAATAGGTTTTCTCATTATAGAAACAAAAATAATATGTGGAATTAAATGGTATCTTTAATGATTATAATTAAATCCAAATGTGAAGACATAGTTAAATTATATGCAAATAGAATTATTTTTTCAGTCAACTTGTGTGACACACCAGCTGCCTTTCAGGAATAAATGGTTTGACTGATGATTTATTAGTTCTTAAATATAGGCCTATTAAGAGTTTTATTATTGATGAATAAGAAACTGGTATATATTAGAAAAAATACTTTGCAATATTATTTTTATCATGACTCCTTTTTAAATTAGAAAAAAAAAACTTTGTTTTAAAAGAATAAGAATTGGGCTCAGTAGTTTATTTTGCTTACCACACTGGACACTGGATTATTTATCCAACCCTTAACCTCAAAGAGAATGAAATATGTGTGGGAGTCTGGTAGTAGAAATAGTCTGGAGGCAGAACACATATTCCCACACCCCCTCTGAGGCCATCAAACTTCTGCTCTAATGGGATCACCCTGACAGGGCAAGTGTCTTAATGTTTTTTGTTCTCATCACACTTACAAATTAGATTATCGAATGAGCAGTCAGTAAATCTGAGGCTCCTGCATTTCCCAGCTGACAGTTTATTCACAGATTTAGAGAGGAACCCAGAGAGAAGACATGTGATGCCCTCTCTGTCATTTTTGCTTAACTGGAAAAAATAATGACTACTCTTTCTTCAAGCAAATAGCATGTTTCCCTGTACTAATTGCATTTTTTTTTATTTGCTGTGCGTTGTAATGTTTTGACATCTTTGAGGGTTGTGATAATCTGGAGATGCTGCCCAGATTTTTGCAGGGGGTGGGGGTGGGGGGATAGCAAGGAATTATTTCAGAACCATGAAGAAGCAAACCAATTTAGACAGCCTCAACATTGCCCTTAGCATGCCCAGAAAACCATGTTTCCCAGGCCTGAATCCTCCCAGGGAAAGTATCAGACAACTAGAGATTCCCTTTACATCCTAGATACCACCAAAGTGATGTAAAATATCCACCCTTGACCACTTACTTCATGCTGTCCTTTCAGTGTAAGTCATAATGGAGACATTTGAACACAATTTCTCTCTACTCCTTGCCTGACATATGGCTTTGGTCCTTTTTCTGCATCCCCATGTAGCCTGGAATAGCATGCCCCTTGACCTTCTGTTTCATGAGTAATACCTTTTTATGTGGCTAAAATAAACCTCAGGCACATATCTCAAAATCTTGAAGCACTTATATCAACATCCTGTTGAAATGCTGGTAAGGGAAAGGAAAATAAGTTGTCTTCATTTCTTTTCTAAATTCTGTAATAAAATACTCTGGCAGAAACAACTGAAGGGAGAAAGGATTTCTCTCCACTCACAGTTCTGGTTACAGTCCAGCATAGCAGGAAAGTCATCGTGACAGAGAACAGATTAAGCTAGTCACATCATGTCAAGAAGCAAAGAGCAACAAATGCCCACCTCTACCCTGTTTTTCTCTCCACTTAAACAATCCAGAAACCCAAGAAGGGAATGACTCCACCCATTGTGGGCAGGCCTTCCCAGCTCAGTTAGTATGATTAAGATAATCCCTACAGGAATGCTCAGAAATCCATCTCCTAGAGCATTATTTTGATTCTGTCAAGCTGACAATTAACACTAAGTATTACAGATGGTAAAAGCCAATTTTAATTGAAACCTTTATTTTTTCATGGAGTGCATGGCCTTAAGAAAATCTCCAAGATCCAGAAACATCAAGAGTATGGGAAATAAGTTTTTGTTTGGTTGGTTTTGTTGTTGTGTGTGAATATATGGATCAAACTAGAAAATATCTACAGCACTCCAGTGCTATTATTATTTATTTATTATTTATTGTTTTATTATCTATCTAAAAATCTTAACAATGCTTATAAACTTTTGTTTGTGTGGTATGTGTGCATGCTTGTGTGTGTGTGTTCAGATTTATATGTGAATTTATGTACAAATGCATGTGTGTAGGCCAGAGATTGTTTTCAGGTTTATTCCTCATTGTTGCCCATTTATCTATCTATCTATCTATCTATCTATCTATCTATCTATCTAAAGACAGAATCTGTCATCAGTTGATCTAGACTGGCTGGTTTGTGACCTCTGGGGACTCACTTGGCCCTGTTTTCTCCCACCATGGTACTAGGCTTACAGATGTATGCCACCATGCCAGGTTTTTAAAGGGTGCTAGGATGCACACTCAAGTCCTCCTGCCTGTACAGCATTACTTCCTGAGTCATCCCTTCAGACTCTTCATATATATATGAAGTAGTTGCTAGGGCTAGAAAGATGGCTCAGAATGTAAGAGCACTGGCTGCTCTTCTAGAGGATAAAGGGTCAGTTCCCAGCACCAACATGATGGTTTTTTTTTTTACAACTGCCTGTAACTCCAGTCCCAAGACAGCCAATCCAAAGCCCTCTTCTGGCCTCTGTGGGCATTGCATGCAAGTGCCTCACAGATATACATTTAAAACAGAAACAAAAACAAAACAAAACAAAAAAATAACAAACAAAATAAAAACACTACCACACTTTTTTTAATGAAAAAGTAGTAGTTGCTGAATTCACAACTACTAGTGAATTACTGTGTTCTCTTATACAGTGGTTCTTAAGCTTAAGTGACTCTGTCACATAAGATATGGTCTCAAATCACTGACTCAGGGGCCTCCCTCATAGCCAACTCAGCAAACCCCCAAAATGGTTTATTATAAAATGTCTATTCTTTTACTTTCTGCCAAGTGCTACCACTTCAACAATGATTAACAGCCTCGAATTTCGTAGTCACCATAGAAACTGAGATTCATAGGAAGACATGGAAACCTTACAAAGGTGATGAGTCCCTTTTACCACTAAAAGTAGTAATAATAGTCTAGGGGTGGATAGGACCTTTGACACAATAAATGCTTCACTTTATCCTATCAGATATATATTAAAACTAATGGGGTTTTGCATCTTGATTCTAGAAGCCTGGTACCATACATAGTGTTTAAGAGGAATGAGTTCTGTCACCACCAAAACAAACCAATAAAGGGTATTAATGGTTTCCCACTTTTATATTAGAAACAACCAAGCCCCACAGAGAATAAGCAACTTTCCCCTATGCTACCCAGCTAGTAAATGGATGGCTTAAGATTAGAACCCTGGTGTTTTTCTAAAATCAAGCTCCTTGAACACCCTGTAATTCTGTATAAAGTGATAGCATTGGCAAATACACTGTAATCAAGGACACAATGTGTATTAAAAGATCTTATTTAATCATCTAAGGAAATAGGTTCAGGTGCTTGAGTCACTCATTCATTGTCAAGTACAATAGTAACTCATTCACTGTCAAGTGCAATAGTAAATCAGTTGAGCTGTATATAACTTTGGACTCATTTGGATTCAACTGACAGTCCAATAGCAAGAGATTTAAGCCGAAAGAGGATATATTAGCTTAAATACCCAAAAGGCCCAGAAAAATGGAGTGAGTCAAGACTCCAAAATCCTACCACCAGGACTTGATGTTGCTCTAGTCTATTTTAGATAACTCTGTTGATTCCACTCTCTGTCTTAACAAGAATAACCACTCAGAAAATAAACCACTTTTCAACAGCCGAAGAGCTGAAGTTTTTACCCTGAGACTTTGGATCTACTTACTGAAGCAATTGTGCAGGATTTGTGAAATACTGACTGGGTTAGCGGAGAGCCAAAACCAACAGATGTCCACTGCAAAACAAACTCTGGCCTAGGCTGACTCCCTATAAATAACATTAGTGAATGCATCATTATTTTGTTTGTGTTTTGCTCCTCTGAGCATTTTTTCATAGCCTCCCTACTTTAACAGCTTTCCACTAGAATCCAGGAAGAAAAACAGTGCTATTTTCCAATGTTGCAACTGAGGCCTCTTGGCCTGTCTGGCTTCCTCTTTAGGTCCCTGTACCCTCTGCTGGGTGGAGCCCCTGCTGGCTCTGGAGAACCAGGAGGAGTCTGTCAGTCACTACATAGACACTTCTCTGTCTTCCCTGAGCATTGCTGTCTTCCTTGATCTCTCCTGAAGGAGCAGAAAACTTGGGCTCTCTTTTCCACTGTGATCCTAGAATCACCATTTGAATTAGTATATGCTTACATGTTGAACCAACCATTTATTATGTCAAAGATTTCAGCATGACTGAAAGGCTTCAATTACAAGATGTTGTGTCCCCACAGCCTCCACACTCTTCTCCTAGAATTTGATCAGATATCAGAATTTGGGGAGAAGACCGACAAGATGTCCCTCTCTTCCTCACTTTTCTCTCTGACATTTTGATTCCCCTTCCCTTATCTCAAAGGCCTATATTTTTTTTAAGTAAAAACTAAAAGAAAATGTAAGACTATTGTCATTCTCTATCATACTCCTAGGTTGAAAGAGCAAAGAGAAGAAAGGAAATAACTAAATGAAATCAATGGTCAAAAATGTTTCTCATCAATCTCACATCTTGTTAAATGATTACAGTGTGCCTAGACACAGAATGTACACTTTGTATGTCTCTTTTATTTTTCACAATCACCTACAGTGTCATCACCAGCAAATGGAATCTCAGAGAAGCAGGGGAATTGGTCCACTGTCATGGGCCTGGGCCCAAGATGACTAGCCTTCAAATCTATCTTTTGGACTGCTCTTAGTTGCACTCTGAAGGAAATCAGATGCTCTTCTAAGGTGCCCACAACTGATTGACAGCTGATTTGACCAATAGGAGAGAAAGTCTTCAACTTTGTCGGGAACCAAAGCCTAGCTTAGCCATTTTTCAGTTTATAAATTAGCTTCTACAGTTATCCATTTACCAGCAGTTACACCCTAGGTAGCCAGCCAGAAAACTACACCCCTTATTGTTTTAAGCTAGGCCATGAATCAAGGTGGCTTCCTTTGATCCTCTCAGACCAGCAAGTGACATTCTTCAGGCATTCAACTGAGAACAGATAGATTTCCATATCAGTTCTACCCTGTCTGTTACTTCTCTGCACAGGTTTCCCACCTTTCTGAATAGCCCTCCCCTTCCTCCCTGCTACATGCATTCTTCACACTCTAAGATTCTATTTAAACAATGGCTGGAAAAGTAAAGTATGCCAAAGCTTGAATGGAAATTCCTCCGTGTTCCTGTTTCTTCATTGGTCTCACCCCCAGTTTCAGGTCCACGTTGAAGACCCTGCTGGCTGGGGCACAACTTGAAGAAAAATCCTGAAAACCCCTCCTTCTACTTATTTTTAAAACAATAAGTAACTATATGATAAATTCTTGGGAAAAAATAGTCAAACCAAGTATTGTTCAATAGGTTAGAAAGCTAATAAGAAGAAATCATACTCTGGTTTTATGTCAGCTACCATGTTCTACAAAGGTGGCAATGTTCAATATGTATTCCCAAATATAAATAATTAACAGTTGTGATTTTGAAACCCCATGTTACCCATCAATGCTATAAAGCCATAAATGTCTAAACAAATCTCCATATATTTTGGGAACTAAAGTCTTTAATGATATTTTTATAACACAATCTATTACATACAGTAGTCTTGCAAATTAAATGGTATTTTTGCTATTTACCCTTGATTTCTTCACAATATGGCTTTCTGATGCTGCATGAGTGTCAGAGTATTTACAACTACAGCCCCACATACTATGCCAGGCAAGACCATCAATAAGGAACCATAAATGTCAGTACATCAATCTATTTAAAACAAGAATGTTGTTTGTATACTGGCCTCAGTAAAATGTCAAAACAAATGGTGGGTCAATAAAGTCAGCTCCAAAGCCTTCAACTTAAAAAGCATAGCGAATTTCATCAGCACTGTTAATGAACTTTTCAGAGGGCATTTTTCTTCAGATTTCTAGTACTTCACTCCAAATAAGCATATCATTCTTACTTTTCCATGTCAGAGTTAGAATCGTAAATCTGCCATTCAAACTCTCTTTCTGACACTTCTGGACATATTTGGGATACACACTCAAGTCTCTTATATTTATGGTTGTGAGCCTAGCCTTTAACGGCTGAGCCATCTTTCCAGCCCCACACTCAAGTCTCAAAGTAAGTGTAAGCCCTGAAAACTTGTTAACAGCTGCATTATTAGCCAGTGATTTATTCACATATCCTGCCATGGTAAAGGCTCAACTTCAGCTGGTAGAGCTTCACCATGGCTCAACTTCAGCTGGTAGAGCTTCTCCTAGAATACCAGGTAAGTTTTATGGATCTGGCTTTTCCTCTATGAGGTAGTTACACTCAGGTGATAGTTGAGAATCTTTGACCCTGGAAAGCTAAACACTGATTCTGAGTTCCAAATGGCGCCATTGTTTCATGAAGCTATATTGTTTAGATGCCTGAATCAGAAGTAGCTTGTGGGAATGGAGGTGGGGGCACATAAGATCCATCCAAACCCGAAGATTACTCAGCTAAAAACCCATTCAGATAGATATTCCCTTTAACCAAAGAGCAAAACCTCACAATGTGGCTCTATTATGGAGCAAGCTGCTGTGGAGACCACTTCTCCCGACAGGCAGTGTCTCTCTCGATGGTGGCATCCAAGCCCAAAAGTAGCTTCTGCACTTAGCCATGTGAAAGACTGTCGAGCTGATGATGGCCACACAACTCCCTACTTACACCCACAACTTCTTCGCTGCACACAGATCCTGTGACAGCTCCTGATTCTCCTCTGTGGCTGTAGCTCCCACTAGAAACTTCAACCTACTTCTAGGCTTTGTGACTCTGACTTCTGAGTGCCCCTCTGCTAATCTAGGGTAATGATGAGCAGCTACCTCAGTTTGCCAGGAAAACGAAGGGTTTCCTGGATTGCAACAGTTCCCCGGCAGCTAGAGTGGGAAAACTCCTGGATAATCCGGCACCTCCCTGTTGAACCCCACCTTTTGACTATGGTCTTAAACTAGTACCTTACTACAGCTAGCCTTTGAGACTTTAATTGCTCCCCCTGTGTCTTCTCGGTCTCCACACGTTCAACCCATTCTCTTCATTTAAAGTCCTTCACTGTAAATGTCCGAACGATGCTGCTCCTGTTTACCTGTTAGAATCAATTTTACACCAGTATTTTGGCTTTTCCTACTTTTTACTTCCTACTTCAAAGCGGGTGATGGGGCAGGGAACACAGTTTGTGTCATTCAGGTGCCCGCTAGTGAGTGGCAAAGGTGATATTTTTTTCCAAAGACTATGCTCTTGCCACTCTAGCTATTTCCTCAGAAGAAAGATGCCCTGTGGGGTAGGCGCTGGCTGCCCGACACCTGCCTGCCCCTGCTTATGCCAGCTCACTAAGAGCAAGGGTAATTTTATCTTCTCTGCGTCTTGGAGGAGTAAGTCATTGTAATGCAACTTATAAATGAGTTATTTTTAGCTTGGGCAAGTAAAACAGGGCTCTTGTCTGCCTCATCTGAAATAGAGTGGAAAGAAGAAGTTGAGGGCGGCGGTTGAGGAGGTTGTATCTCCTGCCTGGTGGAAACAGCTGAGAAAACAGAAACTTCTATTCGCAGGGAAACATTTGATTATACTCTGGGGATGGTACAGGCTAATAAGGCCAGCCTGGGAGTCCTGTTGTGGGCACTGAATATATATTTCTCCATATTATCCATAATGAGACTCAACTGAGTAATTCACCTTTCCATAGATGCTATTGCTATAGTAACAAGCAACTGGGATAGACTCCTTTTCCTTTTAAGTTCTTGTTGAGGAGGGGCAAATGCAAATGTGTATTCTATATTTGAAAGGATCCAAAAGAAAGAAATATGATTTTAGATGTTGAAGTGGGCTGACTTAAATAAAATGCAAAACACTGTTGTGAAAAAGGTCGTTAAGTTCAAGTTCGATGGTGCTGACTCAGGGTTGTACATACTGAAAAGCAAAAGAATATTCTAAAGAAGCATGCTTCAGATCAATCTGCTTCTCATTTATATTTTATTTTCGTGCAAATGTCAGAAAAGAATAGTTCATGCTGAGAAATAAGCCACCAAGTTGAATGTAGCAGCTCCTAAAAGCTTTGGTCTGAGTTAGCCAGCATCACAGTAGGCTCTCCTTGGCTGGGTGCCCCTTATAGCAAAGTCATCAAATAACTTGAAATCTGGAGAGTATGATGAGAAACTTGTCTATTTTATTCCATTACTAACCCCCAAACAAACAGTAGATGCCCCTTTCTTGCCCCTGATAAGCATGTTATAAAAGAACCAGAGCCATGACTTTCCTATCATTTTATATGCCTAGTACACAACACCTAAAGGTAGTCATATGCTATTAGATAGATAGATAGATAGATAGATAGATAGATAGATAGATAGATAGAAGATGAGATAGATAGATAGAAAATAGATAGATAGAAGATGAGATTGATAGACAGATGATAGACAGATAGATAGATGAAACAAAAACCCTCTAGTATAGGTGAGATGCTTCAACAAATGAAGATCTTTGTGGAAAAGCCTGTTAACCTGAGTTTGATCTTGGGGACCCATATAAATTGATGATATGACTGCCCCATGGTATGGTTAAAGGGAAGATTTTTTTATTATTATTGTTGTAGATAGGAGAGAAGCAACAGACGGAGGTATCTGAAAGAATCTAGAGCATAGAAAGGAAGAGGTAGACTGAACATGGCCAGGAGAGAAGGAAGAACTGTGCAAAAAAGAGAGCAGAACAAACAGGCTGGGGGAGACAGAGGTGGGGGAAACAGAGACAGAAGATGGAGACAGAGAGAGAGAGTGTGAGAGAAGGGGGGGGGGACAGAAATCGCCAAGAGCTAGGATGGACTTAGGAATGTCCAACAGGTACCTGTGCTACTGAGGGAGCCTGGCGGCCGGCATGAGCTCTGACATGCTAATTATGCCTGGTGGACAGCTATTTGACCTTTTGGAATCTGGAGAAATGGAATTTGCTTTCTGACTTGATAGGACCTACAGGGTGGAGAGAATTTACTCTCAAACGTTGTTCTCTGACCTCCACACATGAGCTGGGGCATGTGCACACACACAGACACACATAAAGTAATTAACAACAAAAACAAAACTCAGTCCTTTCAATTAACTTTGTGTTCAAATCTCCCGACCCTGGGGAATAGCTAGCAAGGCCTCTGCCTCAGGACCCAGAGTGAGAAAGACATGTAGTGCATTTTCCCACTAGGCTTATGCAGAGATCCAGAGGGAGAAAGATTGTGATTCTGCCGGCTCAATTGTCATTACAACCGGCTGCCTACTGGCTGTCAACAAGCTACCCACTGCTTGCTGTCTGCACTTATAGCTACTTTCCTAGGCTCTTACTACACTGGAACTAACCACTGTGTTAGCAAGCTAGCCCATGTCCCGGTGTGTTTTGAAGTACAAGCTGAAAATCCCTTATTCTAAATGCTTAGGGTCATTTGAATGTCTTCAGATTTTTAATTTATTCATTTACATCATGAGTTTGAAATACCATGGCCACAGGTGACCAAAGGAAGAATTTGTGTATCTTACAGTTTCAGGAGAATCTGTAATGGTGACTTGAAGCATGGCAGCAAGCCACTAAGGGAGGAAGTTGAGCTATCACATCTCTAATTACATGCAGAAAAACAGAGAGCACAGGAAGCTTGCAGGGCTCCACATTCTCAAAGCCCACATCCAGAGATGCACTTCCTCCAGAAAGGGTCAGCCTCTTAAAGGTTCCATAGATTCCCCAAACAGAACCACCAATAAGGTCCCAAATATTCAGATACATGAGCGATGGGGGTTAAATCTTATTCAGTTCATCATAGATATCTTGAGGATGGTGCCAAAGTCTAGCCATGAAAGTCATTTGTGTTGCATACATGCCTAATGCAAATCACTGAAGGTAACATTCTATAATACTATTAACTTATTTGTGAATGAAGTTTGTGTACAATGAGCAACCAGAAAGCATTTCTTGTTGGCATCATGCTAGAACTCAAAAACTTTCAGATTTTGGAACATTTCACAGTTTAGAATGTCATTCAAAGTGCATATTGACCTATCCTGCCAAATAATGAAAGGGAGCTGGTCTTCATGCAGTATAAGTGGTTATGTCTTGCTCTGTCCAGGCACTTACTTTTACTTTTTTTACTTTTAAAACTCAATCAAGCACCTTGATAGGAACTAGCCCATTAAATGTTCTGTGAAAATAATGAAACTCTGCAATGTATGTATCATGAAAATATTTTTCTTCAAACTGATAGAAATATATTTGAAAATATTGATAACACAAATAATCTAGAAATGTATTAATGGAGCATAGCAAAAAACATAGCAAACTGCTTTTGTGCTGATCTTTTCTCTTGTCTAGTCATTGGCTCTCCCTCCACCAAAGGAGTCTTAGATTTCTTTTTTTTCTTTTTTCTTTTTTTTTCTTCCTTCTTTATTTTGTATTTATCAAAAAAAAACACAGTAAAAAGAATTTAAAATGTGGAAGAGTTAACAAAAACTATACAGAGGATAAGAATGATAGGCATGGCTTATCAAGGGAAGAAATACAAATAAGATTGCTACACCTATATTTTCTTTGTGTTCATCTTTCCCTCTGAATTTTTTTTTTCATCCCTGTATATCCTTATTCAAGGTCTCTTCCCCCTCCCAACACATCTGGTCATTTTTTTCCTCTGCAACTCCCCATCCCCTCCC